>JAREIK010001600.1:0-54923 GCA_029783825.1 Sapria himalayana | reverse complement strand
TTGTTACGGAATAATTTGTGAAGGAGTTTAGAGATTCATAGCCAAATGTCCTCTAGAATTTGGTAATGTTTCATTAATAACAATAATAGATTCAATCAATCCAAAATCAAATTTTTGTTCATTTATTAACAATACCAAATTGATTGTTTTCCAAAATTTTAAATTAATGTGAACAAGCATTCAATGGCATTACATTAGAAATTTAAAATTTGAACACATCATTTATATTGTAGTAGTATAGTAGTGGCACAAATAACAGTTTCAAAAAAAATGAACCATAACCTAAGTGTTTATTGAATGCTGATGATGTTTGTTAAAACTAATTTTAATAACTTATGAAAACTAAATTATTGATTGTAGTATTGCCCAAAATAAAAATTGAAAATTTTTATTAATAACAAATTTTGAAGATATAGAGAAAACTATTTTTTTTTTAAAAAAATTGTTGTTTTATGATTTTACTTTGTGTGTGTGTGTGTGTGTGTGTATAACAAGTTAAAATTGAAAATTGTTATAAATAACAAATTTTGAAGATATAGAGAATATAATTATAACATTTTATTAAACTTTATATTACTATAATTTTTTTTACATGTTTGGATTCAAATAATCTAATGTAAACAACTGTAAGAATGAAACAAAAAAGAAAATCAAATTTAACTTATTCATTTTTGACCATTTTTCTTCTCATTTTTTGGGTGTTTAATGAGTAAAGATACGACATTTTGAATTATTTTATGTTTTTTAAATATTCTTTATTACATTATTAATTCACTTTAGAAACTTATTAATTTTTTTAATTTTTTTTCTCACACTATTTTCAACTCTACTTCTCCCTTCTAGAAATTTTAAAATAAAATCATTTTTTATATATTTTGTAAAATCCAAATATAATTAATTCCCACTTTTTGACCACTTTATTTTTTAGGGCAAATCTAAAATTTTAGAATTTAAAATTGACTAAAACCAAAAAAAATAACAGTTAATTTAGTTTATTTTTCATTATTTTGTACTCTAGTTCAATAATTTTAAGTACGACTGTAATTTTGGTAAATTAAATTTTATGATAATTTTGACTTAATTTGGTAAATTTTTGAAAATTTCTCACATTTGAATTTATAAATCTGTCAGACATAAAGGTGGTTCGACTCAATTAACCCTATACCAATAATAATGTACTTCCTTTTGTTTTTTTTAAATAAAGTATTTCCTTTTTTGCTTCCTCATTACTTCAGAAGAATTTGAACTTAAGTAGAAAAAACAAATATGAAAAATATTATTATTGATATATTAATGTGAAAAATTACTATCACTTCTAATTTATTATTTAAATAGTATCCATTCATTTTTTTTATATTTTAGTGTTTATTCTTTAAATTAAAAAAAATAAAATCATTTAAATTTTAATAAAAAAAATATCAATTCTATTATTTAATTTTGAAAATATAAATAATAGAAACAGGTCGTGTTATGGTCTCGCTTTTGAAAAAATATTGTAAAAAATATATTTCAGTGTTTTTTGAGCACGAGTGTGCTTTCGTGCCGGGCCAGGCCCGTCACGGTTAAAAAAAGACTGGCCCGGCCTGACCCACCATGAGGGCCCGCTCGAGCCTGGCCTGGCCGTATGGGCCAACCCAGGCCGTACCGGCCAGACAAAAAATTTTTTTTTATTAATTATTTTGTTTTAATTTTTATTTTAATTATATAAATTATTAACTTATATATAAAATTATAGATAATGTATAATATTATATATTTATAATATAAAAATTGTTAAAATAAAATTTATTAAAATTACAAAGTTAAAATTTTTTTTAATGTAATATAAAATTAGTTTAAAATTTATTAGAATTATATAATAGAGATATAAATTTTTAAATGAAAAATTAAAACAAAAAAATAAATAAATCAATAAATTATGTTAAAAAAATTAAAAAGTAAAAAAAACATAAGCAAACCAAATGAAAAATAACCAATCAGCCATTAGATACCGAAAGTCAAACCAAACAAATTAAAGTTTCAACGTAACGTATAAATAAAGCGTACAATCAATAAAAAACAAATCATCGAAATCAAAAAATAGTAGATCATCATCAATCGTTAATCGGCATATCATGAGCATCATCAGCCACAACATCAAGATCAATATCATATGGATCATCATCATCAGCAATCAACTCCTCCGTTATCGCAGTGGATGCGGCTGTAGTCCCTGTCCCAGTCCCAGCTCCAGCACGATCATAGATACTAAACCTCGAATCCTCTCAATCCTTCAAACAAGCCAAGGCCTCAACAATATCTGGACGTAATCTCGATCTCCTATCCGAAATCACATTCACTGCAACAGAAAAAGATGTCTCCGATGCTACGCTCGACACTAGAGGAGTTAGTAGATCCCATGTCATCCTAGATAGCACGGGAAAGGTGGACTCAAATGATTTCCACCACTTTAATATATCAAGATTCTTAGTATCAGAATGTGATAGGATTGAGGAGTAATTGATATCTAAGTACCGAGAAAGCTCGCTCCTATGTGATGGTCCACCCCTACGTTTTCCCCTCTCTAGCTGAATGAAAAAATCATCATCTCCGAACAAGGTATCAATGTCCGTAATCACAGTCTCACTACTAACACCACCATACCTAGTATCGTAGTATGTGAATAGGTCAGTCAACTTCTCGTGAATGAACCATTCAGGTGGCTTTTCCAGGTTCATGCACGAGGAAATGTAAGTCAAGGTGTTTTCTACCCCTCCCACCTTAACCATAGGGTCCATGCATGCAGCGAGGTAATAAAGAGATGGAACGGTGGACTAGTACTTTAAGTACTTGGTTTCCATCTCTGCAACCATATGGCTAAGTGTCGGGTCAGCTCGATGCCTCCTAAACATGCTACTAATGTTGCATATTCACCGGAGTGCAATGAAAGTCGTGGGCATATAAACCGACGAACACATGTTCGTCGTGTCATAAAAAAATCTTTAGGAATTTCATAAATGAAATTTTTGAAGCCCAGTCAGTGTTGAAAATAATAAGTTCGTCACTCTTACTATTGACGTAATCGGATATCACGTGTTCGTATCCAACACATGATTCCAACATCAGGTACGTGTAATTCCAACGATGTTTCATATCTGATTGGAATTTCTTCTTCTTAAGATTCACAGAGAAACAGAGACTACCAAACTCTTGTTGTCTGCGAGGAGTGTGAATATATTTTAGTGCATTACGTATATTATCCAACGAGGGAGAACACACCTTCATACCTGCTTGAACAATCAGGTTAATCACGTGACACATGCATCTGACATGAAAAATCTCTCCTAATGGTGCATCTCTAATATTCCTAACAAACATGTTTATCGCTACTCCATTATTAGATTCGTTATCAAATATGACACTAAAAATTTTATTTTGAATTTTATATTCCCTAAAGATTTTCATCATACACTCAAAAATGGCTGGGCCATCATGAGGATGAAGAATCTCAGAGAATCCTAAAATTTTTTTTATTCATAGTCCAATTAGAATCTACATAGTGGCTGGTGAGACATGCATATGATGATTCATCGTGACTTATCCAGATATCGGACGTCACGGACACCACTCCACTATATGCCATAAATTCATTAATTATTTTGTGTTTTTCTAACTTATATATTTTTAGTATCTCATTCTTAGATGTGGACCTAGGAATCCAATGATAAGCAGACTGAAAATATGTTTGCATGATGTGCACTACCCTTGGAAGTTGGATCTTTCGAAAATCTGATTTGGAAGATCCATCAATAGTAATAAGTTTGGCCATGCAGTCCCTACCCAACTCGCTAGAGTATATGAATGGAGTAAACTTTGAGACTGTACTCGATCCAGTCTCAAAAAATGCAGTGCCAAGTTGAGTTTGCCTAGGATCTAATATACCATCTTTTTTGGTGCATAATTCGGCATGCCTCTTAAGGTGCCTAGTCCTAAATGAACTCTTACATGTTAAAAGTCTCATAGAATATTTGCACTGTGCCATTTCTTCTTCCTCACCCCTAACATTTTTTTTGTTTTATTATATTAAAATGAGTTCAAACTACAGAAGTCCTCCTAGTTTTTTATTTTTTAGAAGTTTGGTTGAGACGACTAGAGAAACCAAAGTTTCTGCAGCCTCGGACCTCTGTGTAATATTTTCATTTTCTAAATTTAAATATGTTTTATTAGTAAATTTCATTTGTTAGGTTTTTTGTTAATCAGAATAGTTATTTAGAAACTTAAAATAAATTACCCGGTAAAAGCAGTGAGGTCGGTCATGTGCACGGTGCACCATAGTCAAGCTCAAAATTCAACACTCAAGTTGAGATTCCTGAAAATCCAAGCCGAATGCCAAAATCCCGAGTCCTGAGAGAGAGGAGCAAGATTTTTGAGAGATAAAATTAGAGATTTGAGAGAAAAAATATTTATGAAAAACATAAATATTATAGAGAGGGGGGATGGAATTTATAGATTAAAGACAATATTTTTTTTTTAAAAGTCATTTTTTTTTGAATTATTTTAAATTTTTTTGAATTTTTTAGGGGGGCAGAATCATGAGAGCCGTTAGATTCTGCCCCCTAGCAGTTGGAGGCGAGATCCAACAGGTGAAATTTAAACTTTTTCCCTTTGGGGGGATGGGGGGGAATTGGGTCGGCTCGGGCCTCAGAAGCCTTTTTTGCGGGAGGGGCGAAGCAAGGGGGACACGGGACGAGTCCGTCATGGGCACCGAATTGTGTTGGTCAGGCACGGCTCGTGCCTGACCCGGGCACGGGATCTTCCCGTGCCGGGCCGGCCCAGTCAAGGCCGAACCATGCCGGCCGGCCCGGTTGACACCTCTAGATCTACCTACAGGTTTCAGCCACCCTACATGAAGTTTTTAGTCACCCTTGCTGCAGGTTTCGTTCGTCACTTTTCCTGCAGCAACTCATGTTTCCATTTGCAAAAACACAAAAAAACCTAAATATAAAAATAGCTCCTTTTCCCTTGCATATGTCCGGCTGCTTCATGTTCCATTTTGCTTATAGTGGAGCTCTTCTCTTTATGCTCCATTGTCTCCTCCTCGCCAATAACACAATATGCATATTGAACCTATATAGTGTACATTTTAGGATGAAGTATACATAGATTTTGAACATGTATTCATTCCCGAACTTCCGTGATTGTTAGTATCATCTTCTTTATGTCTATATTTTACACTATATAGATCCCATGGAACAATATCGACTATGATTGTTTTTAAATTTTTGCTGAAAATGTATATGGGTTTGAAGGTTGTTTAGAATTATAAAGGACATTGAAGTTGAAATGGTTCTTCTTGGCTTACTTCAATTGGCGGAGTGGTTCTGATTTTCTGTATTAATTTATTAGAACTACTTGATGATTTTTGGTTCTTGATTTTTTGTTTTTGAGTATGAAAGGAAATAGTTGTTGTTTCATTTTGGGAGTTCTATCTCATGTCCTTATTTTAAAAAAACAAAATAAAATGGAAGCACCTTGAAGTTGACAATTCAGACATGGTATATTGTCTATAAGTAAATAGTAGGCAATTCTATCTCTACGTAAAGTTTATTTTAAGATAGAAAATACAATCATATTTATTCCCAGCAGAACAATAAAGGGCCTTTAAAGTTTATTCTTCTTTATGTTTTTAGTATTTTTATTTTAATAATTCTAATGAGATCTAGTATATTAGTAGTATTTGTCTAATTACATTGTTTCATAATATTTATATAAAATTTACATATGTATATAAATTTTAGCATTTGGTTCTTTTTGTTGATGTATACACTCACGTATAAATTTTATAATATTTTTAACTCATTATACTTTAACTTTAAAATCCATAAAAGCAAATAAACAATAAACTAGTGAAAAACTAGTATTTCAAAAATTTTATTTTTATTTCATTAATTATGTTACTAAGATATGAATATTCTTTAAATTATTTAAAGATATTAATAATATTGCATATAGATATAAGTGTATTGCAAAATATATTATTTGATAAGTCAAATTTTTTTAGACATATTGACTCACACAAACTATTTGATTTTTATAGTTTGTTATACGGATTAATATATTTTATAGAATTTTTAGCATTCTTCTTTTAGGGCTTATTAATGAAGGATATGATGAAATTTAACCTTCTTTCAAATTTATGGAACTTGGATTTAAATCTTGTCTTTACAATTGGCATATTGCTCCATGCTTTTCCTAAATTAGTTGTAAGTCTAGAAGTTTGTTGAATATTTCATGCCTCCTCATGATATATTTTCTTTAGGGTTTCTAAATGAGTTTTTTTTATATTAATTTAGCTCTTTTTAATTTGTTTTTCTACGTGGTTTTTTTCTTTGAAATCCATGCTTTTATATTATGCTAGATACATTAATTAAAGTTGTTAAGATATAACACTTTGAAAGCCTGATTATAAGCCTATATATGAATTTTAGTGGCCTTTTGTATTTTTATGAACATCTTGGTCTTTGAACATTTTGTAGGTAGCTAGATTGACTCATCCCTAGATTACAAATTATTGTTGAGGTTGCGGATAGGCAAGTACTTTTAATACCAATTTGGTCTTTAAATACAATGTTTCCAGGTTTGATTTTTTTGTACTAGGAATGATAATTTTTGGTGGTTGGCATTTTGTGTCTTGGTCTTTAAGGCTATCTTTAAAGATAATGATTCTAATTTCTCTTGTTTGATTATCTATGACCCTAAAGTGAGATGATAATCAGTACGTTGCTATTTTTATTGTATCTCAATCAACTGAGTAATTTATCTTACATATCTGGGCATGTAAAATGAGTTCAAATAGAGAATAGATGTATTTAAGGCTAACAAATGGATTGCCTAACCAATCATTTATTTTGGGAGTTGAAGAATTTGTTCAATTTGCACATAGTCGACTAGAAGGCAGTGATGGTAATCACATTAGATGTCCATGTAATGAAAAAGTGTAATGATAAGAATTTTGTTGAGGTTAACGAAGCAGGGTTCCATCTTTATAAATATGGTTTTGTCCCTAATTATCGTAAGTGGTACTTGTATGGTGAGACCAAATCATCTATACCTGGGGAGGAGGCATTATATAATGTGAATTCCAATAACAATCATGCAATAACAAATAATATTGAATCATTGACAACATTTGTTCAGATGATTTATGATGCAATTGGTCCACAATTTAATGCTAATATTGTTGAGGAATCTCCAAACCTAACTGCACAAAATTTTTATGACATGCTTAATGCTGCAAACCAAGAATTATAGCCTAATTGTCAAACACATTCATAATTATTAGCCATTGCTTGAATGCTTCACATCAAGTCAGAGCATCATTTGTCTGAATTGTGCTATGATACTTTGTGTTAGTTTAAAGGAGTTGTTGCCAGATGATAATGTAATGACCGGTAGTTTCTATGAGACCAAGAAGCTTATCAAGGGAATTGGGTTTCCAGTCTATAAAATTCATATTTGCCAGAATAGTTGTATGATTTATTGCAGTGATGACTCATAATTAACTCAATGCAAATTTTGTGACCATGCTCGCTATCGACCACAAAGTATTAATAGACAAAAGCTTGTGACATATAAGAAAATGTATTACTTTCCACTAACAACAAGATTTCAACAGTTATATTCTTTAGAAGCCACTACTAAAAGTATGAATTGGCATAATGATTATTTTGTAGAAGATGGTGTGATGTGTCATTATTCTGATTCTCTCTCATGGAAACATTTTAATGCTATGCATCCCTCATTTGCAACTAAAAACTATAACGTCAAATTAGGCCCATGAACTGATGGATTTCAACCATTCAGGCAATCTATGAGTCAATATTCTTCATGGATTGTTATTCTCATTCCATATAATTTGCCCTGAGAAATATGTATGAAGGAACAATACATGATTCTAACAGTTATTGTCCTAGGCCCTAGAAATCTGAAGGACAAGTCAGATGTGTATTTACAACATCTGATCTCTATGTTACAAGCATTGTGGGAAATTGGAGTTAAAACTTATGACATATATTGAAAGCAAAATTTTATGCTACGGGAAGCTCTCTTATGGACAATCAGTGACTTTCCACCTTACTCAATGTTGTCCGATTGGAGTACATCTGGTAGACTAGCATCATGGATGAATCATATACTTTTACCCTATAGAATAGAAGGAAACAAACATAGTTTGATAATCATCGTAAGTTCCTTCCACTAGATCATTCATTTAGAAGAAATAAATATGCTTTTAGAAAGAATTGAATGGCAACAGATCCACCTCCAAAAATTCACTCTAGTGTTGAGTTGCTAAGAGAAATTGATGCATTAGACTTAAAAAAAGTTACTGAGATTGAGGCAAACGATGCTAATGTTTCTATTAGTAAATTAACCGGATGGAAAAAAAAGTTAATCTTTTTGGATTTGCCATATTGGAGCACAAATCTTATAAGACATAATTTAGATGTGATGCATATAGAGAAAAATATGTTTGAAAATATCTTTAACATAGTCATGAATGTTGAGGGCAAAACAAAAGACAATGCAAAGTCTAGATTAGACTTAATGGAAATATGTCGTCGACCAGGATTGCATGTTGTTGATGACAAGTTTCCAAAAGTTTGCTTTACATTAGACAAAAATAGTCGAAATGAATTGTGTATTTGGGTTCAGAATATCAGATTTCCAGATGGATATGCTTCAAATATAGCCAGGTGTGTAGACACGAGGAAACATAAACATTTTGGAATAAAATGTCATGATTGTCATGTCTTTATGCAAAGGTTGATACCAATTTCATTTTGAGAAATACTTCTATCAGCCATGAGGTAAGCATTAACAGAACTTACCTTGTTCTTTAAGAAGCTTACATCAACTGTGCTTAAAATAGAAGCTATGTTGAGATTAAAGTAAGAAATACCAATTATTTTTTGCAAACTAGAGTAGATATTCACTCCTAGATTTTTTTATTCAATGGAGCATTTGCCAACACACTTGGCATATGAAGCAAGGGTAGTAGGACCAGTCCAATACTGATAAATGTATACATTTTAAAGGTATGCAAATTTATGTTATACAACTACATTTACTATCATCGAATAATTATATGATATTGGTATTTATAAACTTATTGATTGGATTGCTAGGTATTTGTGGAAGTTTAAACAAAATGCAATGAATAAGACCAAAGTGGAAGGACCAATATGCAATGCATATTTAGTTGAAGAAGCTTGAGCTTTTTATAAGCATTATTTCAATCCAACACTCCATACAAGACATCGAAAGATGCCTCGTAATGTTGAGTCCCATACTGGAGAAGGAAATGATTTCGATGGGAACTTGTCAATATTCACCCATCTCAATCAACCTTTTGGAAGACATACATTATTGCACATCAGTATATCTTGCTGAACTAGATTAAAGTTAAACCTTATATTGAGTATGCATCTTAAATCAACTATTGCATTGATATTGTAATATTTTAATTCAACTAATGAGTGTTTTATTAACAGAATATTCATTACTAAGTTACGGCAAAAAGAGCCATACATTAATGATGCAATTTTTGATGCTAGACTCGATGATTTTTTCCTAGCATGGTTCAAGACTTACGTAAGTTATTTATTGTTTTAGTTAGTTTATGGTAAAATGTCTTTTAACACACTCTTATTTGCAGGCATGTGACAATGTTAAAAACATATATCTTAAAGCTCTAGAAGATGGACCACTTCAAATAGTTAATTGTTGTAATGGATATAATGTGAATGGTTTTTGTTTTCACACACTTCAAAGGGGAACTTCTAGATTTTAAAAAAATAGTGGTGTGTGAGTTAAAGGTACTAATTCCACATTAGATGAAACTGACTACTATGGTCAATTGCAAGAAGTCATGGAATTAGAGTACCCAGGAAGATCCATTAAGAAGAATATTTTATTTAAGTGTGAGTGGTTTGACATTACACCAAATGTCGGGATGAGGATCCACAAGCAATACAAATTAGTGGATGTAAATCATACAATAAGAATGCACAAGATGAACCATTTATTTTAGCAAAGCAAGCACAACGAGTGTATTATCTACATTTAATGATCCGATAGGTGAAATATTAGATATCAATGTAACTGAAACACTTTCTCATGAAGATGAAGAAGAAGAAGAATATGCTAAAGATGAAGAAGAAGAACAATGGAATGATTTAAACAATGATGAAAATTATGTTGGTAAGTTGATTATTGTATAACCATTTAATTACCAATTAATATATATTGTATTTTGTTCTTATGCACATGCAGATATGGGTTGAGGAGTAAGACGAGGATTTGGGATAAGGGCTAGAGGATGTGGTAAGAATGTGGTTTCCTTTTCTAGTGTCCAAGTAGATTTTGAATCATTAGAGGGTTCACCTACCATACATACATCTGCATAAGGTGCCATCATCCATAATACTACTATGCCCACCTTGCAGACACCAGGTGATCATGCATCATTATCTACACCACCACCTGTAGAAGATTCAACACCTCAAGTAGCATCACTATAGAGTTCAACATTACCACTACTCATTAGTTCTATCTCTCGTCCTTTCATTACACTTACTGATGCAGAGTATGTTTTCCTTTTTAAACTATTTCACTTGAATTTTTTATGTTGACCAAATTAAGTTATATGATTGCATTTATAAACTTTGTATGTTTACTTGAAGGATACACATCATAGAGAATATATCTAGAATTATCACTAATATCTTCAAGGATTATTTGCATATGATGGGTTATAATTGGAAGATGGTGCCTCATTATATCAAATATTTATACTAGCAAGAGTTTCAAGTATGAATTAGGTATAAGATATATGTTATTTTATTTTATTTTTCTATATATTGATCAATAACAAAGGTTTTTTTACTTTGGTCTTGAATTTTTTTTAAATGTTTTTTTATAGTGTGGATAAGGTGGAATTGGAATGTGAATAAAATCAAGAAAAATGACAACATTATAAAGTTTTACATATCATATACAATATAATTTTTTTTTCTTTCATAGATTTTCATTTTTGGCATTATATCAATTGCTGAAACATTATCAGTGGGATACTTCAATAGATGCTCTAGTTAAGGTTACATGGCATAAAAGGGCTTCACGACATTATAGCAATGATGTTAGTCAATGGAAAGATCATAGCAAATAATCGAGTTTAATCTCAGAGAGTATTTGGGAAGCTTGGCAATGTTATTGGCAGTCACCAGAATATCAAAAAAAGTCTGCCCAAGGTTTATGAATAGGATGAGTGAGATTGGAGGTGATGGCAAAGTACCTTTGCGCCATACCAGTGGTTCTTTAACTCATCGGGAGCATGCTAAATGCTTGGCACATATATTAATAATTATTTGATTTTATTTAATGTTTTTTAAAAACTTGTTTTATTATATTATACTTTTACAATTTTTGGAAGCCAAGTTAAAGCGTCCGCCTCTTCCACATGAGCTCCTAGAACAAACTCATAGGAGGAAGGTAGATAATCAATTTGTAGATCCGAAGACTTAGGAGAACTATGTAAGTGCAATCTTTTTAGACAATTTGTTTGTAATTTCTTTAAAGAAAAATTTATTACTTATGTTTAATTATTTCAAGATCAAGTTGTTTCAAGGTATGAGGCTGAGACCCTAGCTGTATGAGAGGATGTATCTTCATCTCAATCAGTTGATGCAAAACAAATCTACCTAGATGAAGTTGGGGAATTCAAGAAGAAACGAGTATATGGCCTTGGATCGATGGATATATATGCCTACATTATCAAGTATCATTTAGTTCTATCAATATGCTTTCAACTAGTCAACTAGTTCATGAATCTCAAACACAGGAAAAAGAAGATAGTTGAATCCAGGCTTTAGAAAAGGAGATGAGTGTGGTGCATGAGCAAATGATGCAGTAGCAGATGGAACATTTACAGTCCGTGCACAGTCTCACTACAACTTTTCATGCATAGATTTTAGAGCTTATTAGGGGTCTGCCTATTCCACCAACCATTATTCCATAGATAGATGTACCTACTACTGAAAGATCCAACTAATTGTTAGACATTTTTAATATTAAACTATTGCACAAAGGAACTATAAACTAAAATTGTGGTTGAATATGGTATATGAAACTATTAACTATTAGTTATCAAAAAATGTGTGTTGCAATTTATATTTTGGTACATAAAATTTTGAATCTAGTACAATAAATTTGAATAATATAGGAAATATTGGAAATTAACAAATTTAACGAAAATAAATGAAAATTGGAAAAAATAATTGCAATAGATCATGCGATGGATTTTGCAATAGATATTCTATTATAACTAAGTAAGTTTTAGAAAGAATATATTAGTTTCAAAGCTGTTACAAAATTGTAATTAAATTATAATAAAATCACAACAAAATATTTTGCAAGGACTCATAATGGTTGCAAATATGTTGTAAAGTTGCAATGAAATTGAAATAGACATTATAATGGTTGGAAATGAAATGGTTGCTGATCTATTGCAAATTTGCAATAGAATTGCAATAGAATTAACACAATATAATTGGAACGACTCATAGTGGTTGCAACTCTATTGCAAAGTTGCAACGGAATGACTAACATAAATTTTAATGGTTATTAATGAAATGGTTGATGAGCTATTGCAAATTAGCAACGAAATGGAAACAAATTTAGCTTATTAATTGTCTTAATTTTTGGGATTTAGCAACTGAAGTAGCAACGGATGTGAAATGCGTTGCAATATAACAACAGAATTATTGTGTTGCAAATCCGTTAGTCTTTTGCAACTGAATACCAAAGTGTGCAAAATTACAACAAGGTTGTTTGAAATAGAAAATTTTTGTTGCAAAATCATTGCTAATAGATATTTGCAATGAATTTGTATGGGTTTGCAACGGACTTGTAACAAAAAATTCCATTGCTAAACTATGATTTTCTTGTTGTGACAAATTGATAGACAATTTGATAGATAGATTGATAGATAGATAGATAGTAGATAAATAAACAAATAGAAAGACATATAGATAGATAGGTAGGTAGGTAGGTAGGTAGATAGATAGGTAGGTAAATATTTAGATAAATAGATTATTAAACAAATAGATAGAAAGATAGATAGATAGATTATTAGATAGATAGATAGACAGATAAACAGATAGATGATTAAATTATTATATAGATAAATATACAAATATATAGACAATTAGATAGACATATAGATATAAAGATAAATAGATAGATAGATAGACAGACAAATAGACAGATAGATAGATAGATAGACAAATAAATATACAGATTGATAGATAGACAGAGACATAGACTAATAGATAGTGAGATAGATAAAGAGATTGCCATATAGATAGCCAAAAAAATAGACTTATAGATAGACAATTATATAGACAGATAGGTAGATATATAGATAGATAGATATATTGAGAGATAGATAAATAGATAGATATATTGAGAGATAGATAAATAGATAGATAGTCATATAATTAGATAGATAGATAGATAGATTATTAGATCTAAAGATTAACAAATAGATAGAAATATAAACATATAGATAGATAGATAGATAAATAGAGTGATAGACATATAGATAGATAATTAGATAAATAGATAGAAAGATAAATATTTAGAAAAATAAAAAGACATACAGATAAAATAGATTCATAGATAGATATATAGATAGATACATAGATGGATTGATAGAAATAATGATAGATAGATAGACTAAATGGTAGACATATTGATGGAAATATTTATATCAAGATAAATAAATAGATTGATATATAGATTGATTAATTCATATATAGACAGATAGATAGATTATTATATAGATTGATAGATGGATAGATAAGCATATAGATAGACAGATAGATAGAAAAATAGATAGACAGATAGATAGGTAGATTGTTAGATAAATAGATAGATAGAAAGATATATAGATAGATTGACAAATAGATAGATAAATAGTTAGACAGATACTTAGATAGATAGATAAATAGATAGATAGATAGAATGACAGATAGATAGACAGAATGATAGATTGATTGATAGACAAATTGATACATAAAAAAATAGACACATAGATAGACAAGTAGATATATAGATAGATAGATAGACAGATAGACAAATAAGCAAATAGATATATAGATATATATATATATATATAGAAATAAATAGATAGAAAAATAAAAAAATATATAGATAGATAGATAAACAGACAGAAAGATAAATAGATAGACAGACAAATAAATAAATAGATGGATAGATAGGCTGGCAGTCATGTATGCAATCATTTAGGTAGGCAAGTAGATAGACAGACAAATAGACATATAGACAAATAGACAGATAAATAGCTAGATATACAAATATAGTTACAAATAGATAGATAGAAAGATAATCACAAAGATAGATAGACAAAATGATAGATAATTTGATAGATAGATTGATATACAGATTGATAAATAGATTAATAGACAGATAGATAAATAAATAAATAGACAGACAGACAGATAGATAGATAAATAGATAGATAGATAGATAGATAAATAGATAGATAGATTTTAAGGTAGATATATAAAAAGAGTGATAGATAGATTGATAAAAAGATGGATAGATAGATTAATACTCAAATAGATTTACAGATTAATAGAGAGATATATAGATAGATAGATAGACAGATAGACAGATAGATAGACAAAAAGATAGATAGATAGATAAATAAAAAGAAAGATAGATAGATAGACAGATAGAATAATAAACAAATAGATAGATAGACAGATAGAAATATAGACACATAAACAAATAAACAAATAGATAGATAGATTGATTGATAGAAAGACAGATAGATAGAAAGATAGATGATTTGATATGCAGATAGATAGATAGATAGATAG
The DNA here is from genome assembly GCA_029783825.1 of Sapria himalayana. Lineage (NCBI taxonomy): Eukaryota > Viridiplantae > Streptophyta > Magnoliopsida > Malpighiales > Rafflesiaceae > Sapria > Sapria himalayana. Next base: position 39,981 of record JAREIK010001600.1, on the reverse strand, counting down.
ATAAAGATATTTATAAAAAAATAGACAGACATATAGATCGACTGATAGATAGACAAATATATAATAGATAGATAGACTGATAGAGAGCTAGCTAGATAGATAGATTTATAGATAGAAAGATATATAGATTAATAGATATATTATAGATAAATTGATAGATAAATTTATGGTTATATTTATTGAAAGATTGATAGACATATTGATAGAGAGATTGATAGATAGATTTATAGAAATATTTATAGATAGATAAATAGATATATAGATAGTTTGACATATAAATAGACATATATATAGATAGATTATTAGACAAGTAGATATATTGATAGATGGATAGATTGTTAGATAAATAGATAGATAGAAAGATAGATAGATAGATAGACAGCTAAATAGACATATAGAAAGATTGATAGATTGACAAATAGATAGACATATATATACAGATAGATAAATAGACATAGAGTTAGACAGATTTATTGCAGATAGATAGACGGATAGATTAAAAAATAGAAAGACATATAGATAGATAGATAAATAGATAGAAGATAGGTAGGCAAATAGTTAGACAGATTGATAAAAAAATTATTAGATAGATATATGGACAGATAGATAGACATATAGAGAGATAAACAGATAGACAAATAAATAAATAGACAGATACATACACAGATAGATAGATAGATATAGATAGATAGATAGACACATACAACGATAGATAGATAAATAGATAGATAGATAAATAAATATATAAACAAATAGACAAACAGTTAGATATACAGATATATAGATAGACAGATAGATATATAGATAGATAGATAGTAAGATCAACACATACAATGATAGATAGATAGATAGACATATAGATAGATAGATACATAGATAAATAGACATATAGATATATAGAAAGAAAGAGAGATAAAGAGATAGATATATAGATAGGTAGATAGATAGATAGACATACAAGTTGATAGGCATATAATAGATAGATAGATAGATAAATAGAAAAATAGATAGATAAATAAATAGACAATTAAATAGATAGATACATAAAAAGATACATAGATAAATAGAAATATAGATAGATAGATATACTTACAAATATATATATAGATATATAGATGGATAGACAAATATATAGACACATATATAAATAGATAGATGATAGATAGAGAAATAAGATATATATATATATATGTAGATAGATAGATGTATAGAAAAATAGATAAATAGATAGTTAGACAAATAGATATATAGATTGATAGAAAGATTTATATACATATTGAAAGAAAGTTTGATAGATAGATTGATAAACATATTTATAGTCAAATTGATTGACAAATAAATAATTAAAAAGATATACAGACAGATAGACAGATTGATAGACAAATAGATATACAAATAGATAAATAGAAAGAAAGATTGATTGACAGATAGATAGATAGATAGACAAATAGATTGTCAGATTATTAGATATTTAGATATATAGATTATTAGATAGATAGATTGACAAATAGATAAAACTGATAGATCGACAAAAAGATAGATAGATAAATAGATAGACAAAAAGTAAACACATAGATAGACAGATAAAAAGATAGATATAAAAATAAATAGACATATTAATAGATAGATTCATATATAGAAAGATACATAGATGGATTGATAGAAAGAATGATAAATAGATAGGTATTGAGATTGATAAACATATTTATAGATAGATTGATATTAAGATAGATAGAATAATTGATAAACAAATAGATTGATTGAATGATAGACAAATAGATCGATAGATTATTAGATAAATAGATAGATAGATAAATAAATAGATAAATAGTTAGATAGATAGATTACTAGATAGATATATAGAAAAATACATATGTAGAGAGATAAAGAGATAGAAAAACTGATAGATTGACTGACTGATTGATTGATTGCTATAAATTTTGATACAAAGATAGATAGATATATTAATAGATAGATTAAAATACATATAGATAGATTGATTGATAGTCAGATAGAGAGACAGATTGATCAACAGATTACTATATAAATAGATATATAGATAGATCAAAAGACATATAGATAGACAAATAGATAGATACAAAGATATATAGATAGATAGATAGATAGTTTGATTGATTGATTAATAGATTGATAGAGAAATAGATAAACAGATAGATTTATTGAAAGATAGATAGGCAGAGAGATAGACTGATAGATAGATAAACATAAGGATAACCACAAAATAGACTTATAGATAGACAAATAGATAGATAGATAGAATCGTAGATAGACGGATAGATAGACAAATAGATAGACATAGAGATAGATATAAAGATAGATAGATAGAAAGAAAGAAAGATAAATACATAGACATATTAATAGATAAAAATATAGATAGATAGACAAACATATCGATAAAAAAATAGATAGACAAGTAGATATATAGACAGATAGACAGATAGACAGATAGACAGATAGAAAGTAGATAGAAAGTAGATAGATAGATAAACTAACAGATAGACAGACTAGATAGATAGATATACAGATAGATAGATATATAAATAGATAAAAAAATATATAAATAGATAGATTGGTAGAGAGATATATAGTTTGATAAATAGATAGACAAATAAATATACAAATTCATAGATACGTACTTAAGATAGATAGACTTAGATAGATAGATAAATTGATTGTTTGATAGATAAAAAGATAGACACATAGATAGATAGATATATAGATAGATAGATACAAATATAGATAAATAAATAGATATATAGATAGATAGACAGATAAATAAATAGATAGATAGATAAGTATAAAGTTAGATTGATATATAGATGGACAAATATATATATATATATATATATATATATATATATATATAGATTTCTAGACAGATAGATAAATAGATAGATAGACAGATTGATAAAAATATTTATAGGCTGATTGATCAAAACTTTGATACAAGAGTGATAGAAAAATTGATTGACAAATTGATAGACATAAAGATAGACAGATTGATAGATTGATTGGTATACAAATCGATAAACAAATAGATAAATATATAGATAGATAGTTAGGTGGGTAGATAGATAGATATATAGATAGTAAGATTATTATATAAATAGATACATAGATTATTAGATTGTTATTTTCACAAATATATAGCCTTTTAGATCAACATATAGATAGAGATATAAATAAATAGATATATAGACATACAAATACACAAATAGACAAACATATAGAACATTGATATACAAAAAAATAAATAGATTAATAGATAGATTCATAGACAGAATGATAGAGAGATACATATTTTAACAGACAGATATATAGAAAAAAGTCATATAGATATAAAGATAGATAGAATAATTGATAGACTGATTAATTGATTGATAGATATACAGATAGATCGAGAGATTATTAGATAGATAGATAGAAGGTTAGATATATAAAAGGATAGACAAATAGATTAATTGAAAGATAGATAGATAGATAGATATATATATATATATATAAAGAAAGATAGATTGATAGATAGATTGATAGGCTAATTTATTTACATATTGATAAAAAGGTTGATGGACAGATTGAAGATAGATTAATAGAAAGATTGATAGACAGATTGAAGATAGATTAATAGAAAGATTGATAGACAGATAGATAGACAGATTGATAGTTAGATAGATAGATAGATAGATAGATCGAATGATTATTATAAAGATTAATAGACAAATAGATTGATAGATATATCGACATATAGATATATAGATAAATAGATAGATAGAAAGAAATATAGATAGATAGATAGATAGGTAGAAAGTTAGATATAAAGATCGAGAGAGATATATATATATATACAAATAAAATATTTTATTGATAGCTAGATAGTTAGACAAATAAATCGATAGGTAGATAGATAGATATATAGATAGTCAAAAAATAGACATAAGATACACAAATAGATAGACAGGCAGACAGACAGAAAGATAGATATATAGATAGATAGATAGAGAGATAGAAAGATAGATTGATAGAGATTTAGAAAGATAGATTGATTGATTGATGGATTTATAGATAGACATATAGATTGACAGCTTATTAGATAGACAAATAGATAGAATATTAGATAGACACATAGAAGCATACATAGTTAGATAGATAGAAATAAAGAGAGATTGATAGTTAGATAGAAAGAAATATAGACAGATAGATAGATAGATTGGTAGAAAGAAAGATAGAAAGATTGAGAGATATATATATATATATATAGATATAAGTAAAATATTTTATTGATAGCTAGATAGTTAGACAAATAAATTGATAGGTAGATAGATATATATATAGATAGTCAAAAAATAGACATATAGATACACAAATAGCTAGACAGATAAACTGATAGGTAGATAGATATATAGATAGATTGATAGAGAGATAGAAAGATGGATTGATACATAGATGGATAGATAGATAGATAGATATATAGATTGATAGTTATTAGATAGATAGATAGAAGGATAGATAGAATATTAGATAGACACAGATAAATACATAGTTAGATAGACAAATACAAAGAGAGATTGATAGTTAGATAGATTCACAGATAGATAGACAGATAGATAGATTGATTGATTGATAGGAAGCTAGATAGGTTGATAGATAAATATATAGAATGATAAATTGATAGATAGATAGATTGATATATAGTTAAAAAGATTGATAGATAGATAGGCAGACAAATATATTTATAGTCAAATAGATAGATAGACAAACACATAGATAGATAGATAAATAGATAGATAGATATATAATTAGATTGTGATATAGATAGGAAAATAGATAGACAGAAAGATACCCAATTATATAGATAGATATACAGATAAATACTTAGATAGATAGACAGATATATAGACAGATAAATAGACAGATAGATAAACACATATATAGATAGATATATAGACATATATATAGAGAAATAGAGATACATATAAATAGATATATAAATTGAGAGAGAGATAGATAGATATACATATATAGGCAGATAGATTGATTGATATATAGAAAGATAGAAATATAGATAGATACATAGATAAATAGATAGATAGACAAATAGATAGAAAAATATATAGCCAAATAAATAGACAAATAGATACACAAGGAGATAAATATTTATTTTTATAGAAAAAAAGATAGATTATATTGATAAATAGATAGATAGATAAATAGAACGATAAAAATATAGATAAATAGACAGATAGATAGTTAGGTAGGTAGTCAGGTAGGAAGACAATTAGGTAGGCATGCAGATAGACAAAAAATAGACATATAAATAGGTAAATAAATAGATTGACATATAGACAAACAACCAGATAGACAGACATATAGACAGAAAGACAAAAAAAAAACAAATAGAGAGATAGATAGACATTTTGATAAACAATTTGATATATTGATGGATAAATAGATTTATAGACAGATACATAGACAAATAGATAAATAGATAGATATATATATATATAGAAAGGCTGATAAATAAACAAATAATTAGACAGATAGATAGAAAGATAGAAAAATTTTTAGATAATATAGTTAGATTGATAAATTGATAAATAGATTGGTAGATGGATAAATACAAAGATAGATAAATAGACAGATTGATAGACATATAGAAAGGAAAATATAAAGATAGATTGACATATATATATAAATAGATAGATAGACATAGATAGATATATAAAAATATAGAAAGATTACTAATAGATAGATAAAAAGATAGATAGATAGACAGATAGATAGACATATATATAGATAGATAGATAGAAGGTTAGTTAGATATATAGATAGACATATAGATAGATAGATAAGCAAATAGATAGACAAATAAATAGACAAATAGATAGTCAGATACATAGATAAATAGATTGATAGAAAAATAGATAGATAGATACATAGATTGATAGATAGATATATAGATAGATAGATATAAAAAAATAGACGGATGAATAAATAGATATATAGATAAATAGATGGTCTTATATATATTATACATAGATAGATAGAAAATTATACAATTAGATAGATAGATTGATAGATAAATTTATATACAAAAATATCGATAGACAAATAGACTTATAGATAGATAGTAGATAGACTGATATAATACCATATATAAAGACCAATTTAAAGACATATTGATAGACATATTAATAGATAGATTCAATGAAAAATTGATAGACAAATTTATAAGCAATTACATAGATAGATTAAAAGAGAGATTGATATAAAGATTGATATGTTTATAGATAGACTGATAGATACACAGATAAATACACAGATAGATACACATATAGATAGACATATAGCGATACAAATAAATACATAGATATATAGATAGATAGATAGACAGACATATAGACAAATAGATAGATATATAAATGGATGGACAAATAGATTGAGAGATAAATAGTCAGATTATTAATAAATAGATTGATATACAAATTAAATTACATATAGATAGATAGATATACAGATAAATAGATTGATCAGTAGAGAGATAGATGAATAGCCAGATATATAGAGATAATGAGAGATAGATAGAATGATAGATAGATATATAAGTTGTTAGATAGACAAATAGATATTCAAATAGATAGACAAATAGCTAGACAAATAGATTGGTAGATAGATAGACAAATAAATAAATAAATATATATATATATATATCAATAGATAGATATAATGATAGAAAGATATATAGATAGATAGAAATATAGATATATAAAAAAACATATAGAAAGAATGATAGATAGATAGATAGACAAATAGAGAGAGATAGATAGATTGATAGAAAGACATATAGATAGACAAACCAATAGATAGGTAGAAATATAGGTAGATAGACAAATATATAGACAAAAAGAAAGGTAAATAGTAGACACATAGATATATAGAAAGATAGATAAATAAATAGATAGTTATATAGAAAGATTGAAAGATATATATATATATATATATATATATATCAATAGATAGATTGATAGAAAGACAAATATAGAGAGAGAGAGAGATATATATATATATATATATATATATATATATATATATATCAATAGTTAGATATATATATATATATATATATATATATATATATATATAGTGATATACATATAGATTAGAAGATAGATAGATAGATAGAGAGAGAAATAGATATACAGAAAGAGATATAGATAGATAGATAGGTATGTAGGTAGATAGATACACATATAGATAGACAAATAGATAGAGATATAGATAGGAAAATAAATAGAAAGATTGATAGACAAATAGATAGACACATAGATATATAGAGAGAGATAGATACATAGATAGACAAATAGATAGTCAAATAGATAGATAGATAGATAGACATATAGATAGACAATTTGATAGTTATAAAGAATGATAGATAGATAGATAGACAGATAGATAACAGATTGAAAGATAGATACATAGATAAATAGACATATAAATAGGCTTTTACATACCTATAATAGGCTTTTACATACCTATAATAGGCTAAAACTCTACCCAAAAAATTCAGAGGCACACAAACATATTCACAAATATATAAAAACAATTATTATAGACATGAAAAAACACAAATTAAATTTGATAGTTATACATCTTCAACAAAATTTTAATTAAATAATTTAATATTTTTATATTAAATTGAATAAAGACAGAAACTATAAATGAAAATTTAAAATTAAACAAAAAAAATTAATTTAATAACTTATTCGTATGCAATATTTTAAATAACTAAAATAAATAAAATAACAAAATTATATTACATCTTATTAATCAATGTATCTACCGACTGTGCATAAAATATAATCTATCCATGCATTGACATTGCTTTCTCTCTCTCTGCTCCTCTGATCACCAACTTTCTATTGCAAAAAAGTTGTATGAAACATGGTGCATCATGTCTGTTGAAAAATCCCTTCACTTATACAAACTTCGTATTGGAAACAATGCGGTATCATATCTGTAAAAAATTTAAACTACTCAATTAAATAAAAATAAATTAAAAAAAACTATGTTTTGTAAATATATATTACTAGAGTAAATATGTACATATATACTAGCATTTGACTCATACATATATTATCTATAGTATATGTACATATAAAATATAGTATTCTGCGTACATATATACTAGGTACATATATACATACATATATACCACATTTGTTGTCATTGCTACTGCTACAGCCATCACTGCCGCTCCTGCCGCTGCTGCCACAGCCGCCGTTGCCACCACTGACACTGCTGCCCCCTTGCCGCCTCTACCACCCCTGCCACCACTCTCACTGCTCCCTCCACCACCACTACTACCACTACTGATAATAGGCTTTTACATACCTATAATAGGCTAAAACTCTACCCAAAAAATTTGGAGACACACAAAGATATTAACAAATATATAAAAATAGTTATTATAGACATGAACAAACACAAATTAAAGTTGATTGTCATACAGCTTCGACAAAAATTTAAATAAATAATATAATATTATTAAATTAAATTGAATAAAAACCAAAACTATAAATGAAAATTTAAAATTAAACAAAAAAATTCATTTAATATCTTATTCTAATACATTATTTTAAATAACTAAAACAAAAAAAAATATCAAAATTTTTTTACATCTTATTAATTAATGTATCTACCGACAGTGCATAAAGTATAATCTATCCATGCATTGACATTGCTTTCGCTCCCTCTACTTCCTCAACACCTACTTTCTGCTGTGAAAAAGCTGTTTGATTCATGGTGTGTCATGTCTGTATATAAATCCCTTCACTTATACAAGCTTCGAATGAGAAAAAATGTGGTACCATATCTATAAGAAATTTTAACCACTCAATCATATCAAATTATATAAAAAAACTATGTTTTATAAATATATATTGTTGTAGTAAATATGTACATATATACTATATTTCACTCGTACATATATTACTATAGTATATGGACATATAAACTGTAGTATTATATGTACATATATACTAAGTACATATATACTCAGTATATATGTACTTAAAATATTGTTGTATTATACGTATGTATATACTGACTATATACATATGTATATAATACATTTGTTGCCATTGTTGCTGCTCTTGCTGTCGTTGCCGATCCTGATGCTACTGCTGCTGCTCTTGCCTCTACTACTGTTGTACTTCCATTGCTGCCTGTGCTGCCACCACTGTCGGTGTTGTAGCCACTACTGTTGCTGCTGCCACTGCTGGTGCTGCCGCTACTGTCGCCATTATCATTGATGCAGCTGCTGCCTCCACTACCAACACTGCCACTAATGCCGTTGTTGCCTCCACTGTAGCCATTACCGCTACTGCCACTACCGCTACCACTGGAACTACTGCCGCTGTTACCACCACTGTCGCCGCTATCGCCGTTGCTGCCGCCGCTATCACTACTGCTACTATTGCTGCCTCTACCATCACTGCCGCTGCTGCCACCACCACCATTACTGAAAATAGTCTTTTATATACCTATAATTGGCTAAAACTCTAGCCAAAAAATTCGAAGACACAAAAACATATTCACAGATATATAAAAAAAATTATTATAAACATGAACAAACACAAATTAAAGTTGATCATCATACAGCTTCAACAAAAATCCAAATATTATATAGCAATTATGTTTAGAGAGAGAGTGTGTGCAAAAATAAAATGTTTTAAGAATAATAAAGATAAGATAAGCTAGGCCTCCTTTGATAAAGCTAAAATCGGTAATATGTGACCCATGCATTAGAAGGACCATAGTAATGTCTGAATGCTTTGAATTAGAATTTTTTATTGTATCTCACATAATGTGTCTTACAAAGATTCATAATTAGGTTAATCAGAAAAGCAAAGAACAAAACCAGAAAAAAAAAGTTGAAACCTAAAAAAAATATCATACTTATTTTCTACACATAGACAAAAATAAATAATAGTTCAGAAATAATTCCCAGATGAAATCATCCTCATAATTTGTAGGGAATGCTAGCCTTTCCTGTGAGGTTTCACTGCTAGATCTCGAAATGCTATCTATTGCGCCAATGCCACTAACTGTGACTCCATATAGGACATATGCTGTTGCATTACATTTTTAATTTCTTTCATCTCATTATTCATTTCTTTAATTTCTTGCATTTCTTCCATCAAATTAGTATACTTCTCATCCTTCTATTCTTAATATCATATATTTCTTCCTTCAAATGAGATATCTGCTCATCCTTATTTTTCATTTAGGTCTCCATAACTACAATACATTCATTTGTTTCCAGTGCTTGTTGTTTGACCACCTCATCCACCATTGCTAAGACAGATGAATTAGAAGCACAACAACTACAACAAAATGTCATTCCCTTAGAGCTGATTCTGTACACTCACTACTTCTTTTGACCTCTTATGGTCTCCAAATAAATTGGATCATAGTCAATTGATTTTGAAGATCCATAGAACCCTCAACTTGTTGATAAGTAGCTGTCACACGTTCCTCCATTAGATCCTGAGATAAAATAGAGAAAAAAACTATTCTAGATATATAAAAAATAAAATAAATATTTTGCATTCCAAATAATTTTCATAATGTACTATAGTTTTATAAAATCTAATTAATATGATAGATTCTTATAGTAATCATCTGAGACTTGTTGTCAACATACTATTTAATTTATGCATCTTCTTGAAAATCTCATAAAAATTTGAATCTCGACCCAATTCTCTAGCCTAGAATATGTATTTATTAAGTCATAAAAAAATAAATGATCAAAAAATTAACAAAATTAATAAAACCATGTGGAGATTTGATTTATTGGACTATTAGGACAACCACAAAATATATAAATGTTTAGAATTTTAAAATTGTATCAAATCTCAATCATGCTCGATGCTCGACTTTGACCCTCTTATGTGTCGACAGATTCTTGTACCTAGTCTAGCTACCTCAATTCGTTGATTTTTGCTGTTAATATCTGATTTTTTTCATCATATATGGCTCCTCCGAATAATTAAGCCACTCCAGCCAGTCATCCTCGGATATAAAATCAGGCCTTTCTTTAATATTCTTTAATTTATGGATAAAATCAAACTACCATTGAGTAGCTTTGGTCTTCCATAATGACTTTATCTTTCCATCAAATTTGGGTGCCCATGTGTATTGATTCTATATATAGAAAAAATAAAAAAGAATTTATATTAAAAACAAGAACATAATTATTTACTACTTGAATAATAACCAACATAATAATTAAGTAATTAGATAAATATTTTTCAATGCTTTTATTTTTTTATTTGCACCTGAATGTCATTAAAATATGACTCTTATGTCGATTCAAAAACTTTCTTCCAGGAGAATGCTTTAGAATCAACCATTTTCTTGAAAGACATTGTAATTATAGTCGAACACTTGTGAGATGGAATAAAACTAGACAAATAAATAAATAACAATGAAAACAAGCTAATCATAACAATAAAAAAAACCACTAATAGTAACATCAAAATTTTTTTTTCAAGTCATTTTTACATATTTCTTTTACCTCCCATCGACAATCTCAATTTCGAACTTTACACTAACTGCAGAGGAAGGTACAACATTTGATGAAGTCGTTGGTTTTGTAAATGGGGGAACATTAGTGTAAAATATGGTGTAGAAGATAGAGATGAATCAAAAGTTTATGCAAGAAGCATAATGGGTGGTGGGCTTACATCTCATAAAGGTGATAGTAGAGGTCTCAATGATGGTGATGGTGATAGAAATGAATATGGTAATTGTGATGTTGAAGTCTCGATATGGTGGCTATGAGATGGTATTGATTCTGCAACATGATGTAACATACTAGATGAATTTGGTTCATTTCTATCTCCACGTTCACCTCCACCACGGCCACATACTTTAGGTGCTATCTGTTGTACACAATAACACATAGATCAAATAATAGAGATATGATGAACAAGCATTCATTTTTGGCACTTCAAATTATGATCGAGCTTTGATTTTTCTAATTACTCACCAATCTCTCTTATCATGAGATAAACTTGGATATGTACAATAATATAGTTGAGAGACTTGAACTGCCATAATAAATGGCACATATCAATTATATCCGCGTTTATGGTTAACATCCACTAGCTTATAATTCAAATGAATCTTTGTGCCCACATTTCGTCTAGGATCAAACCACTCACACTTAAATAATACAATCATGCTATTTTCGAGTCTAGGATACTCCAACTCAATAACTTCTTTGAGTTGATCATAATAATTAATCTCATCTACACTATAACCTGAGCCTTTAATGCATACACCACTATTCAAAGTTGTTTTAGAAGAACCATGCCCACTTGTGTGAAATTTATATCCATTAACAAAATACTGAGGATAGGTTGTCACATATCTAAACGGGCCTTTACTTAGATTCTGAATGAAAATATTTGAATCTTTATTTGAAGGATCAATTGTCCGTGACATAAATTAAAAAAATGATATTAACAAATAAAAGATACTAATAAATTAAATAATTCAAAAATTTAAAATTTAATAATTCTCACAATTTTTTAACCAATTCACAAATTCAGTTTCTAGCATATAATCGACATCATTGCTGGAAATTGCTGGTTACCTATATTTTAACTACTCAACATAAATGCTGCAGAAATATAAAATGAGAGATAAAAATGTATATCAATTTTTAATAGTTCCTATTAAAGATAAAATTAAACTATGATTAAACATGCAGTCATTTTGGATATACATACTCAATATATGGTGCAACCTCCTCATAATTAAGTAAAACGTAGCTCCGAGTTGCTTTGTACCCTTCATCTGTTATACATTTTATCATTCTTCTTCCAAATTCTATTATAGGGTGCTTGAAGATAGATAGTTTGTCAAAAAACACATCTTCTACCATCACATGACCTTCATCATTCCACGGCACATTTCTATTCTTTTTATTGAAATGATCCTCAAAATAATAAGAACAAAATGATGATGCTTATTCTACTAAATATGCATTGCAAATTGAACCTTCAACTTTTGCCTTGCTTCTAATATTCAATTTCAACTTACGCAGATACCTACAATCACAATGCTAGGTTTCAATTATATTTAATTATTATATTACGTTATGTACAAAATAATAAAACATAGCAAATTATATATATTTACCTCTCAAAAAAATACATCCACGTGTATTGCACTAGCCCTGCTATCCTTGCTTCATATGCCAAATGGATTGGCAAATGCTCCATTGAGTCAAAAAAACTCGGTGGGAATATCCATTCAAGCTTAGAAATAATAAGTGGAATGCCATTCTTCAGCCTCGCCATGTCATCTATTTTGATTGTGATTATAGTTAGCTCTTTGAAAAACAAACTAAGTTCTATAAGGACCTTCCAAACACTTAGGGGTATTAATTCATGAAATGTAATTGGTATTAATCTCTGCATAAATATATGACAGTCTTGACTTTTCATTCCAAATAACTTAAGATTCTTCATATCCACATATCTACCCATATTTGACACATATTCATCAGGGAATTTCAAAATTTTAACCAATTCACATAATATCTATCTTGCCTTCTTATCAAGTGTGTAGCAAGCTTTAGGGAATTTTTCTATTGCCTCGTTCAGTTTCAATTCAGGACACCGACAATAATCATTCAGCTCTTGTCTTGATTTTAAGGTTTGTTTTATTTTTTTGTCTACATTAAGGATAGTGTTGAAAACACTATCGAATACAATTTTTTCAATATGCATTACATCAAAGTTATGACGAATTAAATTGGACTTCCAATATGAAAAGTCCCAAAATATACTAGGTTTCCTCCAGCCAAATATTTTGCCTATTTGTCCATTACATTCAGAAGCATCCTTTTTAGTTACCTTCTTAAAACCCAACCTCTAAATCTCTATCATAATATCATCTCCTAAATGAACTGCTGGTGCAACTATCATCACAGTTTTATTTTTTCGAAATGTAGTTCAATTTCTTCGAAATGGATGATTTGTAGGCATAAACTTATGATAGTTATCAAACCATGACTGTTTACCACTAAATTTGAGGGTAAATGCATCAGAATTTGTCATGCAATATGGGCATGTGAATCATCCTATAGACTCCATCCAGACAATATTGAATATGCAACAAAGTTACTTACCGTTCACATAAGGGTAGCCTACATAATGAAATTTTTCTTTTTTAAGATATCTTATGTATCCACACCATCTCACAAATGATTTAACTTTGTAATAAGAGGCTGTAAGAAAACATCCAGCATGTCTTATGTATTTTTTTGTCCTGTAACCAATATTGACAAAAACATATATTGCTCCTTCATACACAACCATGGAGACAAGTTATAAGGTGTCACTATCACTGGCCATGTTGAATACTATTGTCCAAATTGCCTAAATGGCTGAAATCAATGAGTGCAAAGACCCAATTTCACATTTCGACTTTCTACTACAAAATCTCAATGTATATTATTAAAATGGTTCCATGCAAGTGAATCTGATGGATGACGCATTACCCCTTCTTCAACCTCATGCTCATAATGCCACCTCACATCATTTGATGTAGCATTTGATACATATAGTCTCTGTAATCGAGGAATTAATGAAAAATAATACATCTTCTTAAAGACAACTTTTAATTTTTGTTGAATATCTACAACACAAGGTGCCTTCTTAAATCAAGGATGATCAGAAAACTTATAGCTAATTAAATCACTATCACCACCCCAATATAACATACATCCATTTAAATAACAATCAGTTTTTTCCACTGGTAAACCCATTCCTCATAGTAATTTCTTAGTGTTGTAAAAGTTATTAGTGATCAAATTATTATCCAGAGCAATCTTTTTAATAAGTTTTACCACCTGATCAAATAATTTTTCAGACATATGATTTTCTAACTTAATGCTCATAAGTTGAGCTACAAGTGATAATTGCGAATGTGTTTTACAACCAAGCCACAACTCTTTATCTGTAGCTTTAAGCATTTCATAAAATTTCTGAGCTTCAGGCTTAGGTGGTTCATCCATGTTATATATATTGAAGTCAGCACCATCAGCTTCCGTGATCATTTTATGGAATGTGTTTGATGATTCTTAGCTACAAGCAAATGATTCAGTACCCTCATTTTGCTCAATATTCAGAGTCATTGTACTTTCCCCATGATAAATCCAAACAAAATAATTTGGCACAAAGCCAAATTTAGCCAAATGGTATCTCATAGTGTTTGCATCACGAAAAGGAATATTGTGACACTTGCAATGATACATGGACACTTAATTATTTCTCCATCCATCAATCTTGATTGACTACATGCAAAATTGATGAAGGTTTCAAGTCCAGTCAAAAAATAAATATTCAAAAATTCATTAATAAACCTTCTGTACATCCATTGATGATGTGAACTCATTTTTCCCTATTTTATATATAAAAAATAATGCCCAATCATGATTTTGAATAAAACATTCTATTACTTCAAAATATACAAATAATTAAATAAAATTACTTATAGATGAATATTTAAAAATTAAATATTATGAATATCGAGGCAATGCATTTGCAGAATCTACATGAATAGATAAAGTAATTTTTAGCACGATAAAGATTAATATATATCATAGTAATACTAGATAAAGGGAGAAAAATATGATAATACACAAGAAAGGAAAGCAAAAAAGAAAGACATTTAATGTTTGAAGGAGGAGAGGGGGAGAGAGAGAGAGATAAGGTGGGAAGAGAGAGGGGCAGAGAAATGGGGAGATGGGGGAGATAGAGAGAGGGGAGAGGGAGTGAGGAGGGAGAGGGAGAGAGAGAGAGGGGGGAGAGAAATGGTGTAAGGGAGAAGGAGAGGGGGGGAGAGAGGGGGGGGAAAGAGGAGGGAGAGAGAGAGAGATTAGAGAGAGAGGGAGAGAGAGGGGGGAGAGAGGGGGGAGAGAGGGGGGAGAGAGAGAGAGATTAGAGAGAGAGGGAGAGAGAGGGGGGAGAGAGAGAGAGAGAGAGATTAGAGAGAGAGGAGAGGGGGAGAGAGAAAGAGAGAGAGAGAGAGCATGCAAGAAAGAAGAGCAAGAAAGAAAATAACAAGAGAGTGTGTGACACTTAAAGAAAAAGAGGAAGAAAGTGACAGAAATAATTAAAGAGGGATAGAGAGACACATAGAGAGTG
The DNA here is from genome assembly GCA_029783825.1 of Sapria himalayana. Classification (NCBI taxonomy): domain Eukaryota; kingdom Viridiplantae; phylum Streptophyta; class Magnoliopsida; order Malpighiales; family Rafflesiaceae; genus Sapria; species Sapria himalayana. The sequence continues at coordinate 23,740 of JAREIK010001600.1, read as the reverse complement.
TAGTGTTAGAATTAAGAATTATATAAAAGAAAATAAAATTTTTTGAGTACAAACCTATCAAATATTACATCTTTTATTATACATAAGTTCATATTTGAGCCTGAGGCCCAAGGGCTGGGGTCAGGTAAGAGTACAACCTTTATTTGTATTATACCATATATGAGCCTGATCAATGAACACTCTCATGCTATGTGCGTACATAGTGTTGATATTATATCTGTAGCTGTTTTATTTCAAGTTAGTGCAACAAATTAGTATTATCCCATATATAATTATATGTTAGTATACATATAGTAAATATAGTTATAAATAGTTACATATAGTTAAATATATGATTATATATAGATATATGCATACAAGTAGTTATAAGTAAATATAAATAAATATATACAAAATTATAAACATTATATAGATTTACATATATGTATACATAATTAAAAATAAAGTTATATTTATTTATATAGAGTTTTTTATAGTTATACAAATATTTATATATAGTTATATACATATAGTTAAACATTATGTTGTATATTTTTATACATATAATTATAAATATAGTTACATGTAGTTATACATATAGTTACACGTATAGTTAAACTTATATTTATACATGTATGTATATATATTTTTTCATATAATTTCATATATTTATACATATAGTTGTGTAATGGTATGGATATACTAAAATATATTTTTTATACTAATATATAAAAATATATATTAAATATATGTTATTAATTATATATTTAAATATAGTTATGTATAAAGTTTTTATAGTTATACATATAGTAAGATAGACTTATTTATAGTTATCTGTTATTATACATATATTATATATAGTTATAGAAATTTATATATCGTTAAACATTTAGTTATATATATATATATATATATATAATATATTAATAATATAGTTATAATTATTAAATATATATAATATTATAAACAAATATATAGATTTACATATATGTATACATATATGTATAATTAGTTAAAAATATAGTTATATTTAATTATATAAAGTTTTATTTAATTTTACAAATATTTATATATAGTTATACACATATAATTAAACATAAAGTTTTATGATTTTATACATGTAATTATAAATATAGTTACTTGTGGTTATACATATAGTTACACATATAGTTATGCTTATATTTATACATGTAGGTATATATATTTATTCATATAATTTTATATATTTATACATTTATTTATGTATAGGTATAGTAAAATACATTTTTATATACTAATATATACAAATGTATATTAAATATAAGATGTAATTTATATATTTAAATATAGTTATATATAAAACTTTTATAGTTATTTATATAATAAGATACAATTGTTTATAGTTATATGTTATTATACATATAGTATATATAGCTATTAATATTTTTATATATTTAAACATATAGTTATATATAAATATATTCATACAAATAGTTAAACATAAATATATAAAGTTAAAAATAAATATATAAATTTACATATATGTATACATAGTTACAGATATAGGTATATTTTATTATATAGAGTGTTATATAGTTATACAAATATTTATATATAGTTATACACATATAGTTAAATATAATGTTGTATGTTATTATACATGTAATTATAAATATAGTTACATGTGGTCATACATATGGTTACACATATAGTTATACTTATATTTATACATGTAGATATATATATATATAATTTTATATATGACTGCATATAGTTATCTATAGGTATATATATGGTAAAATACATTTTTTATATACTAATATATAAAAATGTATATTAAATATTTGTTGTTAATTATATTTTTAAATATAGTTGTGTATAATATTTTAAAGTTATACATATAGTCAAAGATAATTATTTATAGTTATATGTTTTTGTACCTTTGGGATCCAAAGGCAAAAATACACAAAACAGAAAACAAACAAGTTTGACTTACAACAAATCAGAACAATATAAATGCGGTCTTGTATTTTTGGCATGCAATATATAAATATAAATACAATTTGAATCCCACTAGAAATAGATGATGTCATCCACATAATAGAACAAAACTCAAGCAAAATAGATAAAAATTAGATCCACATCTAGATATGTCAACAAAGTTTGCCTAATCCTGCTAACATTGTTTATGATTTACAGCCAATATAATTGGAAATCCAATCAAGACCATCGTAGGGGCTTTGTCCAGAGGTAGCAAAGGTGCTCTAAATGTGCCAATGGCATTGGAGAAAAGAGTGAAGTCCTAGCTTGTCAGTAATTTCAGCTGCATTCATCGCATTGGGAAGATCTTGCTTATTGGAAAATACAAGTAAAACTGCATCACGAAGCTTTTCCTCGTTTAGCATCCTATGCAACTCATCTCTGCCTTCAACTACTTGATCTCTATCATTGCTGTCTACCACAAATATGAGACCTTGGGTTTTTTGGAAGTAATCTCTCTAGAAAGGGTGAATCTTGTCTTGACCCCTAACATCCCACACAATGAAAGTAATGTTTTTGTATTTAATAGTCTCTAAATTGAAGACAATATTAGGAATTATGGTGATATTTTTACCAATCTTCAACTTATACAGAATGGTTTTCTTTCCTCCAGCATCAAGACCTAACATCAAAATCCACATCTTCTTGTTGATAAAGAGCCTGCTTAACAACTTTGCGAACTTAAACCCTATTTCTTCCACTAAATCTCAATCCCTTTGTCGTATGGTAGTAAATAGATCTGATGAGAGAAATAAAAAGAATAAATAGACCTCAAGAGATGGTCACTAGAGAGAGAGGTCAACCTTTATATGTTCTTATACCTATAGTATATATAATTAAAAATACAGTTATATAAAGTTAAACATATAATTATATATAAATATATTCATACAAGTAGTTATAAGTAGTTATACATAAATATATACAAAGTTATAAATACATATATAGATTTAATTATATGAATACATATATGTCTACATACATACAAATATAGTTATATATATTTATATAGAGTATTACATAGATATACAAATATTTATATATAATTATATACATATAGTTATAAATATGTATGTAGTTAAAGATATAGTTATATATAATATTTTTATAGTTATACGTATAGTAAAATACAATTATATATAGTTATATATTATTATACATATGATATATTTTGTTAAAAATATAGTTATATATGATTACTCATATAGTTATAAAATATTATATAGTTTAAAAAAATAGTTATATATAATTATTAATATAGTTTAAAAAATAGGTTACATAGTTACAAATATAGTTAAATATAATTATTAAGAGTTTTATATAGTTATACAAATATTTATAAATAGTTATCATATACAATGATAACAACAAACGCTAAAATGCCCAATTGAATTACACAAATATAGAGAAAGAACTTGTATCAACAATCTTTTCTTTTGGAAAATTAATATCATATTTAGTGGGGACCAAAGTCATAGTATATACTAAATATTCTATAATCAAATATCCATAGAAAAGTAAGATGTCAACCCTAGATTGATTTAATGGAATTTTACTATTAAAATAGTTAGAACTAAAGATATTAGATAAGAAATGTACATATAATCAAAATTGAAAATACCTTATCAAGACTAGAAAAAGAAGATAGAAGAGTTATTGAAGAAGATATTATATAGATTTTTTTATCTGAACAAATTATACTATTGAATGAAAATGTAACACCATGGTATTTAGCTGTGTATAAACCTTTATCATTGCAAGTATTACTTTGATCAAAATTTGAGGCAAAGTGTTATAGATGGGAAAATTGTTGTATCTTGCAATAATGTCACTTTTTGCTCCGACTCTCACGAATATGTGGAACATGTTAATATTAATGTGCTCATGTATTTTTCTTCTCAAAATTAATGTTGATATTTACATATATATGCATAAATATATAAGTGCATATACACTACCCTACACACATACACATTCATACATTAATATACATTATATATCAGCATACGCATTTTTGTACTTTTGTATATATTCACATATGTATCTACATTTTCAAAGTTGTGTGTATATACTTATATGCATGCATATATTACTATACACCCACACAAACACACACATATACCTATATACATAATGTATTTTTAATGTAACACATGAAACTATTATATATATATATGTGTGTGTGTGTGTGTGTGTGTGTGTGTAAATGTATTTAAAATTTTTTGATTTGTAAATTTAATTAAAATAAAATATTAAATAATGTACACAATTTATAAATGTTTTTTTAATGCGTATTAATGTCTATAACTATTATATATACACAATTTTGTGTGTAAATGTTTTTAAATAATGTATTTAAAACAAATATTTGAGTGTGTGTTTATGTGTATGCACGCGCGGTGTGTGTAAAGCATATTAATGCGTAAAATCAAATTATGAATTAAATATATGAGCTTCTATTGTATTTAAATAGTTGTTTTTTAAATATTTATATTAAAATTACTATCATTATACTTTATAAATAAATGAAATTTACATATCTATAAATTATTTTGGTTTTACAATTATGTTAAAAATGAAAATTTAATTCATAAATAGATAATATTGCTTTTGTTTGTCTATATACTTTTTTTATTAAAATATTAATGTCTATAATAAATTTATACCTATTATTTATTGTTATTAATAAATTTTTAGAATCTTCAAAATTCAAACATATATAATGTAGTGCATATAAATACATGCTTTTAATGTTTCATAAAAAATCAATTATTTATTTAATTATGTTCAATCAAATAGATTACCATATAAATACAAGAGTACAGTTTTCTACAAGTAATTATTATTTTATTTTATTCAAAATATATAAATGACCATAATAATATATGAATTTATTTTTTAATATAATTTTTTTTCTTTTTTTTAAAGTTAATACATTTGATTTTTTTTTGTAATTAATAGATACATTTCAAATATTATTTATTTATAATAAATATATCATTTTGAATATTATGAGGTACAAATTTTATTTTGTAAATAAATTTTATTTTTAAAGTTTTTCTTTGTAAATTGAAACTACATCACATATATATTTTAGGAATTTTTTATAATATTTATTACACAAACATATTGTGACTTGTTTTGAAAATACAAAATAAATTTTAACAAATTAACATTTTATTAGAAATCAATTTTAGTTAAATGATATTAAGTGAAGCAAAAATAAAAACCCTAAAAATATTAAATCATAATGATTTATACAAACATATAAAAATATATTAAAAAATATTTAAGATTGAAAGAATTAAATTCAAGTTCCTAAAATATATGGGAAAATGATAAATATTTATACAATATCCAAAAAAACATGTATGAATGAGATGAATGATATGAATGGATATTATGTTTCTGAAGCATATAGTTATACATGTTGTAGATGTAGTTATATATATTTTTTCATGTAATTATATATATTTAGACATATGACTATGTATAGGTATTGATGTAGATAAATACATTTATATATAGTAATATGTTGATATACATATTGATAAATACATTTATATATAGTTATATAACTATTTATATATATGTATATTAAATATGCATCATTATATTTATATATAGTTATGTTTATGTATATTGTTTATATATAGTTATGTATATTGATGTAGATATCAAGCCGGCATACCTTATACTGTTTATGAATACTATTTTTATATAGTTATGTATATTAAAGTAGATAAATACATTTATATATAGTAATATGTTTATATACATATTGTTTAATAGATTTATATATAGTTATATATAAATGTGTATATATATGTATATTAAATATACGTTGTTAAATTTATATAATAATGTTTATGTATACTTTTTTTTAGTTATATATATATATAGTAAAATACACTTATATAAGAAATTCAAATTATATCACACACGCATATTGATGTATAGTTATGTTTAAATACACTTATTTAAAATACACTCATGTTTATGTATACTATTTTTGTATACTATTTATATATAGTTATGTCGGCATACCAAAGTATGTATACTATTTATATTGATATATAAATGTATACTAGTTATGTAGATATCAAGTCGGTATACCTAAGTATGTATACTAGTTAAGTATAAAATACACATTCATATTGATGTAAACTATTTTTGTAGATATCAAGTCGGCATACCTAAGTATGTATACTATTTATATTGATGTATAAATGTAAACTAGTTATGTAGATATCAAGTCGGCATACATAAGCATGTATACTAGTTATGTATAAAATACACGTGCATATTGATGTATACTATTTTTGTTGATATCAAGTCAGCATACCTAAGTATATATTCTATTTATATATTGTATTTGTATACTGTCACCATCAAAATCAACACAATGGAAATGTATTACATCACAAATACATGAAGTATTTATATGAATAAGTTTATATATGCAATCCAAGCATACCATGGTGATTAAAAAAGATTTCTGGAAACAAAAAAAACAGAATCAAAATGCTTAATCTTCGAAAGCAATCCAATATAATCGATGAAGAATAAATATATAAAATGTACCTCAAATCAATAATAATTTAAAACTTAAACCTAGATTAAATTTTGTTGCGTCGGCGTCGAGAGATAGATGGTGGAATGCAGATGAATTCAGTTCAAGTGTTAGGGATGCCTTGGCATCGAGAGACGGAATGTATATTTAGGAAAATATTTATATTTTTAATTATTAAAATATTAAATAAACAATATATATATAATACAAAATTACTCATTAATTTTATTTACTATCAAAATTTTTTCAACAAAATTAATGTGCGTGTAGCAAGGTACAAATGAAAAACAAATACTTTATAATTTTTTATTATAATATTAATTAAACAATAAATATATAAACAATAAAAAAATATGTTTAGCCTTATAAAAAAATATCAATAGGTACAAAATTAACAAACTTCATATGAGAAGACATAAATGAAAAGATGACTTGTCTTCTAGTCACTCGCCTAAGAGTTATAAAATACTCTTAATGTTAAAAAATATATTAAAATTTATATTTTATGGTTATAAATTTTTAAGAATTCATATTAATTTTTACAAAGATAATATGAAATAATTTAAAGGCATAAAATTTCATATTATTTGATATCATTAATATTTTTTAATTTTCAATAAATTACATAAAGTGAGAAGATAATTAAAAAAAGTTATATTTATTATTTTAATAAAAATAATAAATGTTAAAAGCTAATTATAAAAATATTACTCAATTATTTAATTTTTATAAATTTTACTAGGAGCAAGCATCTATGTATTTTTTTATAAAATATTAATTTATTTTCTTTCAACTTTATTGAAAATTTTATATTTTTACTATATTTCTAGATTTTCAAAATTTTTATTATTCATTATTTTAAAAGTTTCTTATAATCATAAAATTTTTTTTATACTTATAATAATATTAATATATACTAGTTTATTTGTCAATTCAATATTTTTAAAAATATTTTTATTTTATCATACAATTAATTAATTTACATTTATATTAGTAGAAATTTTAATAGTAATTTAATTTTTAAAATATCGAAAAAAATTATTATACTTATTGAATTTATTATTTAATGTTACTTTAATACAAATTATTTAGTTTCTTAATTAAAAATTCAGAAAATATTTTTATATAATTATTTAAAAAATTAATACATAATAACAATAGTTATTTTAGCCCATATTAATATAATTTTTTTATATTTTTATATTTTTAAATTATTTATTTATAATATCATTTTTTATGATTTTACGAAGAGAATGTATCCCTCAAGGATTGTTCATCTATAGACCATTAAAATATATTTAATAAATAAAATTAAATAAAATATTAAAACTAATAAAAAATTAAAAAAAAAAAAATTACATATTGGCTAGAGAAATTCCACCAATATGTTCGGGATTTAATTAGCTAAACAAGTTAAGTCACTAAATCTTTCGCTATATTTCGGATTTAATTAACTAGGGAAGTTCTGTTGCTAAATCCATCGATATATTTCGGATTTAATTAGCTAGGGAAGATCTGTTATAAAAATCCGTCATTATATTCAGGAAGTATTGGCTAAGGAAGTTATGTCACTATAATCAGTCATTATTTTCAATATGTAATTAGTTAGGGAAATTCCATCCCTAAATCCGTCATAATATTTCGGGGTATAATTAGATTGGAGAATTCTATTGCTAAAATTCGTCGCTATGTTCTGGATGTAATTAACTAGGAAATTCCGTCGCTGAAATCTATCGCTATGTTTTGGATGTAAATAACTAGGGGAATTTCGTCGCTAAATCTGTCACTATGTCCATATTTTATCAGCTAGTAAAATTATGTATCAAAATCTATAGCTATATTCATGATTTTATTAGCTGGGAAAAATCCGTAGCTAAATCTGTCGCTAAATTTCTGATCTCAATAGCTAGAGATATTCCGTCGCTAAATTTGTCGCTTTATTCCGGATTATATTAGCTAGGGAAAATCTGTCAATAAATCCATCGCCTTATTATGGATTTAAATAGCTAGAGAAAATCCATCGCTAGATCCGCCACTAAATTATGGATTTTATTAGCTAGGAAAAAGCCCTCAATAAATCTGTCACTAAATTATTGACTTTATTAACTAGGAAAAATCATTCGATAAATCCGTTGCTAAATTTTGGATTTTATTAGCTAGAGAAAATCCATCACTAAATTCTGGATTTTATTAGCTAGAGAAATTATATCGTTAAAATCCATAGCTAAATTCCATGGTTTTCTTGAGTGGAATTTACGAAAATTTTTCGTTGCTAATCCTTAGCTAAATCCGTCTCTAAATTCCCCCCTTTTCTTGAGCGGAATTTACGAAAATTTTTCGTCGTTGATCCGCCGCTAAATTCCTCACTTTTTTTGAGCAGAATTCAAATAATTTGAAGTTGCTAATCCTTCGCAAAATTCAGTCGCTAAATTCCCCGCTTTTCATGAGCGGAATTGACAAAAAAATATTCCATCACTAATCCGTTGCAAATTTTTATTTCAAAGAAAAATCATTAATCCCTTACTATTCCCTAGCTGATTTCTCTCAATTTAGCTACGGATTGATCCCTAGCTAAAATTCCCTACCAAAATGAACATTTTCTTGTAATGTTTATAATTACATGTATAACAACATACAACATTATTTTAAACTATATGTGTATAACTATATATAAATATTTTCATAACTAAATAAATGTATATATAATTATGCATAATTATATTTGTAACTATATATACATTTATCTATTTATATAATTAATATAAAAAAAATTTTATAATGTTGTTTATATTTATGTATAACTACTTATAACTACTTGTACAAATATATCTATATATAACTATATGTTTAATTATATATAACTATTTATAACTATATATATTATATGTAAAATGATATATAACTATAAATAATTATATCTTACTATGTGTATAATTTTAAAGTTTTATGCATAATCATATTTAAATATTAAATTTACAGCTTATATTTAATATATTTTTGTATATAGTAGTATATAAAAAGTATTTTAGTATATCTATACCTATACATTACTATGTGTATAAATATATAAAATTAAATTAACAAATATATAAACATACATGTATAAATATACATTTAACTATATGTGCAACTAAATGTATATCCACATGTAACTATATTTATAAATACATGTATAACAACATACTACAAAAGTTTAAACTATATGTGTATAACTATATATAAATTTTTGTATAACTAAATAAATGTCTATATAATTATATATAACTATATTTGTAACTATATATACATTTATGTATTAAAATAATTAAAACAAAATATTTTTTATAACAGTTGTTTATATTTATGTATAAGCACTTATAACTACTTGTATTAATAAATCTATATATAACTATATGTTTTATTATATATAACTATTTATAACTATATATATTATATCTAAAATAATATATACTATAAATAATTGTATCTTACTATGTGTATAACTTTAAAAGTTTTATGCACAATTATATTTAAATATTAAATTTACAGCTTATATTTACTATATATATATATAGTATATAAAAAGGTATTTTATTATATCTATACCTATACATTACTATATCTATAAATAAATACAATTAAATGAACAAATCTATAAACCTACATGTATAAATATATGTTTAACTATATGTGTAACTATATATATAACTACATGTAACTATATTTATAATTATATGTATAACAACAAACAACATTATTTTAAACTATTTGTGTATAACTATATATAAATATTTGTATATCTAAATAAATGTCTATATAAATATATATAACTATAATTAGAGACAATTGCGTTTGTTAAATAAAATGATTTTTTTAACTAGTCATGAAAGATGATCGTGAGTGGATTTACAAGGGTCTAATAATCAAAGGAATGTTATCTAATGAATGGGGGGATAAAATTGATGAATTTGTTGAGTTTGATCTGAGACATCCAAAGTGTGTGAATGGTGGTAAGATATCCGGTGTACTTGCACTTTAGTTAAATGTTATTATAAAGAGTTTTTGAATATTGAGATTGTGAAGATGCATTTGTATAGAAATGGTTTTATGGCAGATTACTATGTTTGGATATACAGTGGTGATAAGCACATCCACCAAAGGTGTACAAGTTTAGTACGGATGTCAGTAAGTGAAACTGATTAGATGGTCTCGGATAATATTAATCACACTACATGCTATAACATGGTTTTTGATGCTTATTGTCTTGAATTCAACGCGAAAGGATGTTAGAAATAAACCTGTATATGAGTGAAATTCTATGCATACTCAACTTTCTACAATCATAAGGATGTTAGAAATAAAGTGCAGACATAGGTGTTCACAGGCATGGTTTGATGATATGTCTAAATTCATTCAAGAATTGTTGGAATAAGATCATATGATGCCATTGGATTTCTACAGCACGAAGAAGTTAGTTAGAGGCCTGAGATTAACCATACAGCTCATTCATTGATCTGTGAACAACTGTATGATATACTGGGGTGATGATAGTGACCTTAAGAGTTGTAAAATATGTGGGCATGTTCAGTACAAGCAAAAGATTAGGGGTTCTAGAATTAGATTGTATATATGTAAGTTGAAGGTGTTGTATAAGAAGATGCACTATTTCCCAATAACACCTTGGGTGAAGAGATTGTATACATCAACCACAATAGCTAATGAAATGATGTGGCATTCAGAGCATAATACGGAGGATGGTAAGATGTAACACCCTTTCGATGCACCTGCTTGGAAAAATTTTTATGGGTGTTTTCATGATTTTTTTTCTGAAGTTCGAAATATTAGGCTGGGTTTATTTGCTGATGGTTTTCAACCATTTAGTCAATCTGAACAGCAATATTCTTTGTGGCATGTGGTGGTGTTGGAGTGGGTAAAAAAACTTAATAAATTACAGAAGAAGGTTGTGTTGGAGTGGGTAAAAAACATAGATTTCCAAATGTGTGAATGCTTCTAATCTGGAGAGATGTGTGGATGCGAAAAAACTTAATATGTTTGGCATGAAGAGTTAAAATTGTGATGTATTCTTGCAAAGGTTGTTACCAATTACTCTTTGAGATTTCCTACCAAATAGAATATGGGAGCCAATAACTAAGATTTCTTTATTCTTCAAGCAATTGACTTCTTCTTCATTGACTAATGAAGATTTGAAGAAATTGGATGAATAAATTCTTGTTATCTTATGCAATCTTGAGAAAATCTTTCCTCCTAATTTTTTTGACTCAATGGAACATTTTCCATTGCACTTGGCTTATGAAGCAAAGATTGCTGTTCCTATCCATTATCGTTGGATGTATCCTCTAGAAAGGTAATATTAATTCGCTAAACCAATCCTTTTCATACACACACACACACACACACACACACACACACACACACAAATGACTTGTACTTTTCGATAATCTTTTTTGTAGATACTTGAGGAAAATAAAGCATACAATAATGAATAAGGCTCAAGTTGAAGGTTCTATATCATAAGTTATATTATGGATGAGGCTATAAAATTTGCATCATTCTATTTCAAAGAAGGAGAACCAACTCTTCCACTTAAATAAAAGCGGAATGAGGTTTATCTTTATGACAATGTGGATAATGATATATTTGAAATTTTCAAGCCTCCGGGTAAAACAATTGGTGCTCAAGGGAAAATGTATCTAGCAGACTATGAATATACTGCACCTCATCTATATGTCCTAATGAATTGTCCGAAGGTTCTACCATTCATTGAGTAAGTATTTCATAATTGTCAAATGACATCTATTATGCATTATAATTTACTATTTCCTATCAATATATCAAATATTTTTATTTTCTTTTTTTTATTGATTTTGTTATAGATAAATGTAAAGAGTTTCCAAACATAAATGAAGAAGTAATCAATGCTGTGACGGAGAAATAATTTCCATCATTTTTTGAAAAATACGTATGTTTACTTATAATAAAAAACTCAAAATAATTGTATTGTTCAAATAAAAATTTATAATTGTAATCTAAACAATCCACTTAATTTTTATTACATGTTTATAATCATGCAAATAAAAATTTCAATTATTATCTTAAAAGTATAGCACGAGGTTCCCTAAGAGAGGTTAAACCGTACAATGGTTACTGTGTGAATAGTTTAAAATTTCACACTAAATTATATGGTAGATACTGGGCAACAGATAATATGGGGGTATGCATTAAAGGATCCGTATACAATGAAACTGAATATGACTATTACGGGACTCTGGTCGAAGTGATTGAGATAGAATTTGAAGCCCTCCCAGTTAAAAAAACTATGTTATTTAAATGTTAATTGTTCAATCCAACACAACATGTTGGTATTGTAGTCCATCCTCGATATAAACTTGTCGATGTGCCCTATAAAAAATGATTCAACAAATATGAACCTTTTCTCTTAGCAGTACAAGCATCACATGTTCATTATTGTGAATATCCGGGTCGGACTGGCCCTAGAAAGGATTGGAAAGTTGTGTGCAAGATAAAAGCAAGGGCTCAAATTAACATCCCCGTATCACTAAGTACTGATTTCATAGAACCAACTTTTCAAAATGATGACAAAGATGTTTTAATTGAAGTTGTGGTGGGGAACGAAGACGTCCTTTTAGTCACATCTTCTGAAATGGATACAAGTGGGGATGTATATGTTGATGAAAATTTAATTGATTATGAGGAAGAAATGAGTGATGAAGAGGAGTTTGAAAATGATATTACTACATCTGAAGAAGACGAACTAGATTTGGATGATTCTAATGAGAATGATTAAAAAGTGAGTTTTATGTTATTTTAATTATTAATCATTTTAGTTTATTTTCATTATCTTAAGTATTTTTCATAGGTATGGCACGTGGACAAGGTATAGGCTACACATTGTAAGGTTGTATGAGTTATGGTATAGGCAGCACAACCTCAGGTATGCCTAAAACTAGTAGAGGGTCATGGGTGGAAGAGACGCAACATCAAATAGAAAAGGTTGTGAATGTACCACAGCAGCATCATCAGCTGACTGATCCACATAATGGTGGTGAGATTTTGATGAATGATCAAGAGATGTGGTAGGGAGAGGAGGGAGAGGATGGAGATGTTGGTGAGTCTTCCATAGAGCACCCTACAAATGAGACTCTCCCAATTGCTCATTTTAATCCGATAATTGATAATCCGTAAGATAAAAAACTTAACAAATTATTTTCTTACTTGCTAATAATTTTTTTACAGGACAATGTTAGAGCCTTCTGGTTCCATTTTAGGATTCTGAAGACAATTTTCAGGAAGTCCTTTAAGCCTAATGGACATAATTGAAAGTCACTAACACATAGAGACCAATTAATTATTTAGAGAGAATTTAAGGTAAATATTATTACCTAAAAATATTTACATCTTTTATTTATTCTTTTGTTCACTGATTAAAAATTGTTTATTTATAATTGTAGAAACTTTACAGGTGGACACAACCAAAGGAGTCGGTCAAAAGTGTGTTCTACAAACATGCTACCAGTCGGTATAAAGACACCATATACTAGATGAAAGATGATGGTTGATGAAGAAAGAAAAGGATTCAAGTGTCTCGGATCATGTTTTTGAGGAGTGGTGGAGCAGATGGGAAGATTCAGATTATAGGAAGAGGTGTAATAAACAGAGCAGCAATCATTGCTCAGAGAAGGCTAGAGAGGGTAGTGGCATGTCTACACATACTTGTGGATCTCGCTCTATGCGTGAGCATGAACGAGTATTGGTATTATTTCTAATTTATACTTTTTATGTTTATTACTTTATGAATTGACTTCAATTATGCCTAAATTTCATTTCGTATAAAATTTTTTTTTCATTATAATTAACGTATGTATTGTGTGTAATTATAAGCATTCAAGTTGGGTAAGAAGTATAGTGCTTCTCACTTATTCAGATACATGTACATGAAGGCTCATGATGATCAGACTTTCGTTGATCAGAGATCTCGTGTAACAAATGTAAGTTTAAATAACAAAAATTATGTTTAAATATAAATTGAAATACTTTTCATACATTTTTATTAGGCAAGATTTGAGGAAATGTTAACTACTATGACTCAAGGATATTCCTAGTGTACTTTAGATTCATGTGATGGTACAATAGGTAGTTCTCATTCATCAGCTCCACCAGTTTATGCAAATCAGATTTGGTTTATGGTTGTTGATGGCAAGGAGAAGATACCCATCTAAGGGATCGGTTCATCGACATCATCATTCTACTCACATAGATGACCATACTATGAACCTGAATTTTCAGGCCTAGTTTCGAATTTGTTCTCGAAAATGGAGGATTTTCAGGAAGAGATATGAAATTCGATATAGTTTAAGTTGGCTTATACCATGTGATGCATGATCGACTATGAGGATTATAGGGATGAGTTGCGTGTGCATTTTGACTGGCTTAGAAAGAAGTTTAGGAAGGAGGAATGTAGTTCAAACTAGATGATCTATCTCAGATTGTTTGCATAATTCTCCAACTACAGCATCTACTCCATCACCTATAGTAGTATCTACAACAACCACATTAGGACTAGTAGCAACAAATAGCTCTACCCCTGTACCCGACATCTCACCATGAGGACCAGAAATGTCACAGCATAACAATTATGAAACTAAGTTGGATGATGAGTGTATTACATACAATTTTTTCAATGCCTTAAACTTTGATTTGAAATTTTATTTTTTTATTTTATCTTGATGTTTTTAATATATATATGCAGTATATAAGTTGTTTGCTATAGTTAATTAGATTCTTATTTGTTGTTTTATCTGTAAAGTTTTTGCAGGAACTGAATAAAAATTGGAAGCAAAATGATTTTTTTTGTGTTTTATGTTCTAGTTTCTATAGCAACTACAAAATACTGCAAAAAAAATTTGGTCGGTAATTATGCCCAAATTGCGACCAAATTGACCAAAATTTGTTAATATCAATGGTCAGTAAAAGGTCACCAAATGGTCGGTAATTTTTTTGGAGATCATTTACCAACAAATGATTTTAAAAGATTTTGATCAGTTTTTGTCGCAATTTTTTTGGTCTTTACCGTCCGTTTCTTGACCATTTACCAACCAAATGCTTTTGGTCGGAAAATAGTTGGAATTTAATCAGTAATTATTTTTCAGTGATTGGTTGTAAATGGTCATTAATTTCATGACCATTTAGAGACCATCTACTATCCTTATTTATTCACTCGGTAAATTGTCGGAATATAGTCATTAAATCTTTGTCTGTGAGGATCGGTAAATGGTTGGTAACTTACTGACTACTGATTTTTTGTTGGATTAAAAATTAGCAATAAGCAAAATTGTGACCAAATATTTTGGTCGGTAAATGATCGCTATTTGTTTACCAACCAAAAACACCGAATTAGGGACTAAAAATTGGTTGGTAATTCAGTGAATTTTGGTAGTGTATCATGCACGTATACATTAATATTTCTCTTAAAAGTATTTAAAAATGCAAAGGCATGTATATATGCAATATACATGCATATAACATAAATAGTGTATAATTATATGTGTCCAAACAAACACACGCACACACTATTTTCCTATCACTCATATTTCTTTATCCTGTCCATTTATACACCTTTCTAGTTCAACTGAACCATTGATGCATTGAAATGTTCATTATCAAAAATCAAATCTTTTTTTGTTCTAATCTTCCATATCCCACGTGAAACTAAAATTTTTATTACATTTTCTTGCTTTAGAAAACTATAAGAAACTTTTATTTTTAGGAAAAATACATTACCATTGTGAAAGAAGATTGATGGTTGTGAGCATGAATAGTTAATCGTGCTTCAATGCACTATCAATAAAAGCTAGTATTAATATAATTCACGAAAGCATAAAATCTATGAATATCTCCTGTACACAAAAAATTATATCAAATAAGAAAACTTGATTACTACTTCATACAAATTTTCTTTTGAACCTCTCATTATCATCATCAATGAAATCTTATCTCAACACTTCTAAACAAACGTTACAATAACCATATGAAGATGAGTTCAATCAACAAGACTACCAAATATACTTCATTAGGATGCTTTTCAAATCACCCATCATGATGTTCAAGTAGATGTCTTACCTGCACTCCATTGCCATTATAATAGTCCATCTAGCTTCTCTACACAATTTCACAATTTCAATGCATGTAGTTTGTCACTGATGTAATCTAGTTCACCTTGATAAGAAGGGTCTATGTCCTATCCAAGCAACCAAATCAAATTAAAAACAAAAAAAAACAAAAATTTTTAGAGCTCAATGCTATGCCAAGCCTGTTATGAGCTCACAGAGAAATCAACATCTCACATCTTGCTTGTATTTGAGGTCGTAGGGCATCTTATCCATCTAATAAAACTCAGATTCAGCAATATCCACTTTTATGGGTCACATATGGAAATAATGTAGTTGGAATCGAGGCCTAAGCCTTGTGAGCAATGATTTTAATAACACAGTGGGAGTGTCATGGATTATAAACATACAGTGAGTGAGCAAAGATTTACATAGCACACAATGTGTGGGTAATCGTGGTAGCTAGTGCACAGTGGATGCACTCTTTCTAGGAGTTTATAGCTCTTTCTGACACCCCCCCCCTAGTTTACCTTTCATTGGGGTCACTTTTGATACCATGTAAAATATTAAAACACAACATAAAATAAATATAATACACTTGATGAATAACCTCATACAAACATTGCCATTATATAACATGTTTTTTTTATTAGGGCAACTCATAGGATGAATAACCTCCATATCACTATCAAAGTGTACCAGTGTGTGCCAGGCATGCCTCAATGTGTAAGACATGCTAATTCTTCGTCAAAAAGCTATCAATAAACAACGTATCAATTGATAAATTCGAGAACATGACACTTAGCAAAACATAAGCAATATCACATACATCATCTTCATCAATATATGTTATAACAGTATATATGTACATATAGTACTGTTAGTGTATATGTACATATACTAAATATATGTACATATACACTATAGTATATATGTACATATATACTTCAGTATTTTACATATGCACGTAGTATATATGGATGTCCTTATAAATATAGAACAACATGTATAGATATAGATATAGAACAACATGTATAGATATAAATATAGAATATGAGGTAAAGTATTATCTCATTTATCTTCACAAAGAAGGCACAAAACATCACTTTCAGAATAATAAGAAATGCGAATATATTTAAATTTTCAAAACTATATCTAAAAACTCTTAGAAGGAAAACCTGGAAGACAAGCCATTAGCCAGCTTGGTGAATTAAAATTCACACCCTATTTTTCTGCAACTAGATTCTATCATGGTCCCAAGGCCTATAAGCAAGTGTTGTTCTGCTCTACCACTCACGGGAGGACCAATGCATCCGTTGCAGCTTCCTAGAACATTTTTTCTTCTCTCCGTGTGCTAGCACCAAGATTTTGATCACTTAGCCTCATTGTGTGAGTCCATCAATACTATAGTTTCTACTGCCACATGGTTGTTCTCTTGTGCTTCAAAGCAAGCACCATCACTTCATTATATGTGACAATATAACTGTAGAATAGTTCATTGTCATACCTAATCCAGGCCAGAGACAATTCAATATGCACTCCATAAAAAGAATATGCACTCATAAAACAATACACATTCCCAGATATATAAATACAGTAATTATAGACATGAACAAACACAACCTGAGTTGATAGTCATACAACTTCAACAAATATTTAAAAGATGGCCAGCAGTTTGTTTAGAGAGAGGAAAGATAGGGTACAAAATAAAATATTTCAGAAATAATGAAGGTAATAATAGCTCACCCTCCTTTTGATCCATTAGAGATCGGTAAAGATGGAACCCATCCAGAGGAAGGACCATGATACTATTTTAAGGCTTTGAATTAGAATTTATTCGTGTGTCTCACATTAGATGTCCTTGTAAAGTTTCATGGTTAGGTTAATCATCAAAGCAAAAACAAAACTAGAAAAGAGAAAAATGATACCACCAAAATAGTCTCATCCTATTTAGCTACACATATACAAAAACAAAAAATAGTTCAGAAATAATTCTGATACAAATTATCCTCATAATTAGTTGGTGCATTTGTGCTAGCCTCTTCTACGTGTTTTCATAGTGTGATCTTGGAATGCTATCTGTCGCGTCAAAGCCGCTAACTGTGACTCCCTATAGAACATCTACTATTGCATTACATTCTTAATCTCATCATTCATTCTTTCTTTAATCTCATCATTCATTCTTCATCTAATCATTCATTTCTGTCAGTTTTTTATAACTAGGCCACAATGCATTATATATAGCTTTAAGTATTTCATAAAATTTCTGAGCTTTAGGATTTGGTGGTTCATCCATGTAATCCATATTAAAATCAGCACGAGATGCTTCCATGGCCATTCTATGGTATGTGTTTGATGCTTCTTCACCATATGTAAATGATTCACTACCCTCATTTCGGTCAATGTTCAGAGCCATTGTACTTTCCTCGTGATAAATCCAACAAAATAATTTGGTACAATGTCATTTTAGCCAAATATATCTTATAGTGTTTTAAATCATGAAAAGGATATTCTGACACTTGCAGTTATTACACTACATTTAATTTTTTCCTCCATCCATCCATCTTGATTGACTGCCGGCATTTCAAGCCCACTCAAAAAAATCTTGATTCAAAATTCCATTCATACACTTTTTGTACATCCACTAATGATCTGAACTCATTTTGTCTTATTTTATTTGCAAAGAATAATACTCAATTATTATTTTGAATTAAACATATAATTACTTCAAAATAACTAATAATTAAATAAAATTACTTACATATGAATATTTAAAGATTAAATATTTTGAATATAAAGGGCAATGCATTTGTAGAATGTACATTAATAGATAAATCATTTTTTAGCATAGTAAAGATTAAGAGATATCATGCTATTACTAGTTGTATAAAAATGTATATAAATATATGTTGTTAATTATATTTAAATATAGGTTATATATAATGTTTTATAGGTATACATTTAGTCAAAGACAATTATTTATAGTTATATGTTTTTATACCTATAGTATATATAGTTAAAATAAGTTATATATAGTTAAACATATAGTTATATAAAGATATATTCATACAAATAGTTATAAGTAGTTATACATAAATGTGTATAAAGTTATAAACAAATATATAGATTTACATATATGTGTATATATATAGTATATCTATATATAGTTACAATATAGTTATATTTAATTATATAGAGTGTTAGGTATACAAATATTTATATATAGTTATATACATATCGTTAACCATAGTGTGTTGTATGTTGTTATACATGTAATTATAAATACTAGTTACATGTGGTTATACATATAGTTACACATATAGTAATACATATATTTATACATGTAGGTATATATATTTTTTTGATATAATTTTATGTATTTATACATATATTTATGTATAGGTATAGATATAGTAAAATACATTTTATATACTAATATATAAAAATATATCTTAAATATATGTTGTTAATTATATATTTATAAATAATTTTCTATAATCTTTTTATAGTTATCCATATAGTCAAAGACAATTATTATAGGTACATGTTCTTATATCTATAGTATATATAGTTAAAATAGAGGTATATATAGTTAAACATATAGTTATATATAGATATATAAATGCAAATAGTTATAAGTAGTTATACATAAATGTATAATAAAGTTATAAACATGTATATAGATTTAATTATAGAAATACATATATGTGTACATAGTTACAATATTGTTATATTGAATTATATAGAGTGTTACATAGTTTATATAAATTATTTATATAGTTATATACATATAGTTATAAATATGTATGTAGTTAAAGATATAGTTATATATATCATTTTATAGTTATACAATTATATATAGTAATATTATTATACATATATATATTTTGTTAGAAATATAGGTATATAAAATTATAGATATAGTTATAAATTATATATAGTTAAAAAATATTAATGTATAGTTATAAACTATAGTTATAAAAATAATTTACACTAATTATACATATTGTTATAAATACATTTTATATATAATGGCATATGATTATATATTTATACAAGTGTTTAGATATAATATTTGTGTTTAAAATATTTTTATAAATGGTACTTATAGATAATTATATTTATGAAACACTTTTATAAATATTATATAGTATATATATCACATTTATTTAAACATTATATATATATATATATATATATATATATATATATATATATATATATTTATATATTTATATAAAAATTAATATGTTTATAAATGTTTACAAAAATGTATAAACATTTTATATGTTATATAATTGTAATATAAAAAATTATATAAATGGATAGTTTTATGTAAATGTTGTTTATGTATTTATAACATTAATACATATGTATAAATATTTATATATAACAATATTTATATATTAACATATCAATGTTTATATATAATTTAATACGGTTATATATTAAAGTATAGACATTTAAATATATTATCATAAAATTATATAAATGTATAAAAGTTTATATAATGTAATCTGTTTATAATATTTTTGGAGACAACAAAAATAGAACTTATAAACATTAAGTTTGTTTTCATAAGTTACAGAAGCAGCAAACATTAAGCATAATTTTTTTCTAAGTTACAGAAGCAGAAAATAATATGAAAACATTTAGTATTTGAAATCCATTAAACCCTAAAAAATTAAACAGTAAAAGAACAAAGTTTACACTAACCATTTATTGTTTAATTAATGGTGCAAGTAAGAATCATATAAATGATATGAAAATAGAAGAAAATAGAAGAATAAAGAAGTAAAAATAAGAAAAATTGGGGGAAAATAAAAAAATAAAATCCAATATTTGTAAAAACCAAACACCACCAGTGGTAATCAAATTGAGAGAGACAGAGTTATATATATATATATATAGCATTCCTAAGGAGAAAAGCAATGATAATATTACATGGTAACAAGAAGAGGTAGATTTTGTAGGTTGCTCTTTTAGTCAAATTTCGCTTCTCATCTCTTCGTCATTAAAGATAGAAAAAATTTAAGTGCTTAATGCCTTATAATTTTTTTTCGCGGAAACTATAAATAAAAAATTGGATGTAAATATATAAAAAATAAAGAGACAAAAATTAAAAGTAAACTAAAATTATAAAAAATAAATAATTATATAAAAAAATGAAATTTATTTTTATTTAACCATAAATGATATTATTTTATTAAAAAAATAAAATAATATTATATAATAATAAATATTTCATATATATATTAATATATATATATATATATATATATATATATATTATGGTTATAACTTTTTAAGAATTCAATTTATTTTTTATTAAGATAATGAATTAATTATAAAGGCATAAAATTTGAATCTTTTAGTCATTATAAATTTGAATATTTAAGTGTTCATTTAATAACCGCACTAAGATAATTATTTTCTATATGATCAATTTTTTTTGATGTCATTAAAACATATATGTATTAATATTTAAATATCAATTTATTTTCTTTTAAATTTAATAAAAAATTGAAATTTTTTTATAATTCAAAATTATTTAAATCTATTAATCGATATTTTTTTATAAATTCATATAATAAAAAAATATTTTGTTTATTTTAAATAATATAAATATTTTCTTATTTATTCGTTAATTCATATATTTTTATAAATTTTTTAAGTTAATCAAACAAATATTAAATTTAGCTTTTTATTAGTAGTAATTTTATTAATGTTTATTTATTAATTGAAATATTTTAAAATTATCATAATTATATAATAAATTATATAATGTTTTTTAATACAATATTAAATATCATAATTATAAATATCAGAAAAACATTTTGTATACTTTTTTAATTAATTTATAATCAAAAAATTGTTTTTTTATTGATATTTAATATAAATTTTTAATAGTATTTATATATATAGAAATTTTTTATTTATAATCTCATATTTTTATAATTTATGAGTAGATTATGTCTTTCAAGGATCACTCACTATAGACTATGACATATCTTTACTATAAAAAATTATATAAAATATTAAATAAATAATGCTTAAAAAAATTAAATCATCAAGATTAGCGAGGGAAATTATCACAAGCCCTAATAGCTAGGGAAAAATCCCTAGCTAAATGCAGATTTTTGAGAAAATAAATATTTAAGGACAAATTGCTTCCAATTATATATAAAATCATAAAACAATAAATTCAGATAATTATTTAGCGATAGATTTTGTTTCGTTATAATTAGCCATGGAAATTAGGTCGCTAAATCAAGTGCTAAAATTCCAGCTTTTCTTTACGCAAATATCTATGATAATATTAGCGATAAAAAATTTTCAATCGAACATTTCTATAGCTAATCCATCACTAATTCATCGTATTATTAAAATTTAATGTAACATCAATCATTTATTGTTATTCCTAGCTAATCCTTCGCTAATTAGCTAGGGATTTTATCCCTAGCTAAATTTGCATAGCTAAATATACATTTTGTTTAGTTATAGATAGAAAGATAAATAGACAGATAGACAGACAAATATATAGACAAATAGATAGAGAGACAGATGATAGATAATATATTGAGAGATAGATTCTTAGATAGATAGATAGATAGAAAGATAGCTAGATAGATAGACGGACAGACAGACAGATAGATAGATAGATATACATATAGATAGATAGATAGATAAATAAACAGATGAAAATAGATAGATAATAGATAGATATATATATAAATAGATAGATAAACATATAGATGAATAGACAAATTAATAGATAGAAATAGATAGATATATAGATATACATATAGATAGATAGATATATGATAGATAGATAGATAAATAGACAGATTAATAGACATTTATATATTTAGGCAAATAGGTAGATAGACAGATAGATTGGAAAATAATAGATAAATAGATTGAAAATAGATAGAAAGATAGACAAATAGGTAGATAGGTAGATATATAGATTGATAGATAGAAAGATAGACAGATATATAGCTAGACATATAAAAAGATAGATAGATAGATAGACTGATAGATA
>JAREIK010001599.1:58915-160944 GCA_029783825.1 Sapria himalayana | reverse complement strand
ATATTGTAATTACATTTCAAAAAATTTTAAATATTATTATATTTTCAAAGGTAATAACCTATGAAAATGACAAAAAATTTGAAATTTTTTTTGTTATTTTATTATTAAATAAAACCAATAAACCACTAAATGCCTAAAAACATAAATCGCTAAACTCCTAAATGACAAAACTTCTTAAAATTTAAAGTATTAAATTGGTATACATTAATAAAAATCATAAATCTCATTTTAATTTTTATTAAGTATAATTTTAAATTTTTATTTTAATTATTTATGAGTTTATTTTTATAGAAATATTAATTGCAAAATAAATATTAATTAGACAAATCTAATTAAATAATTTATTTTTCATCAAAAAAATATATCCTTATAAAAAGACGCAAAATTTTAAAAACAAAAATTCATTATTCTATAAATATTTATTTTTATTTCGAATCATTTTAGTTTTCCTATTATATTTTAATTTATATCATTCTTATTAATAATAGTTTATTAATTTTTTATTGATCATTATTATAATATCTATTAATAAAATTATTTTTATGAGTTTACATTATATATAATTATTAAGAATATTATAAGAAAATATTATATTAACATTTAAAAAAAAATAAAAAATTATTAAATTTCAAAGGTTATAACCTTCAAAAATTTTAAAAAACATCAAAAAATTTAATTTTTTATTTTTCATTCTTTAAATAAAAACTATAAATCACTAAAGTCCTATACACATAAATCACTATACACCAAAATACCTATATACTTAAACCATTAAACTAGTATATCCTGAATAATAAATAATAAATCTCAATTTATTTGTATTCATTATAAATTTAAATATTCATTTTAATTATTTTTTAGTTTATTTTTATAGAATTATAAATTAAAAATAAATTATGTGGAAGACAAATATAATTTAAATAATTTACTTTTAATAAATAAATTATAAACTTATAAAAAGAAGCAAAACATCAAAAAAAATTATTATTTAGTATTATATTTTACTTTGATTTTGAATAAATTTACGTTTTACAAATATATTTTAAAAAATATCTATGTATTAATAATAGTTTATTAATTTATTTTTTGATCATTAATATAATATCTATCAATATAATTGTTATATTGAATTAACATGATATATAATTTTTAAGATTATTATAACTAAATATAGTATTCACAAATAAAAAAAAATTTAAAAATTGTTATATTTTGAAAAGCTATAACCTTCAAAAATGAGTAAAAATAACGAAAATAATTTTTTTGTTATATCATTTTTTAAATAAAACTTATAAACCATTAAATGCCTAGATACAAAAATCTCTAAACTCCAAAACCCGGAGTCCTTAAATACCTAAACCTTTAAACTCGTAACCCTTAAATATAATTTAAATAATTTATATAAATATTAATTACAAATTAAATTATGAGTGACAAATATAATTTAAATAATATATTTTCATCAAAAAAATATATAAGCTTATATATAGTTATAATAATTATTATTACTAAATATTATATTCACATTTTTAAAAAATTTTAAATTTATTATATTTTCAAATGTTATGACATTTCAAAGTTTGAAAAATATCAAAAATACATTTTTTGTTATTTCATTGTTTAAATAAAATCATAAACCATTAAATGCTTAAATATTTAAATCAATAACTTCTAAAATTCGAAAACCCTAAATAGATATATTTTTTAAATAGGTATATTCTAAATAATAAAAAAAAATCTCATTTTTATTTTTTACTTATAATTTTAAATATTCATTTTAATTATTTATTTGTTTATTTTTATATAAATATTAAATACAAAATAAATTATAAGTTGGAAAAATATAATTTATATAAAGTATTTTTCAACAAAAATATAGATAAACTTATTAAAAGAAGAAAATATTAAAAACAAAAAAGTATTATATAGTAATATATTTTACTTTCTTTCTGAATCATTTAAGTTTTGTATTTATATTTTAATTGATATTTAACTTATTAATAATAGATTATTAATTTATTTTTTGATCATTATTAGAATATTTATCAATAACAATATTTATATTTAATTTATATGATATATAAATTTAATAATTATTATAACTAAATATTGTATTCACTTTTGAAAAACATTTAAAATTATTATATTTTCAAAGACAATAACCTTAGAACATGTGAAAAAACAAAAAAAAAATATTTTTTTTATTATTTCATTGTTTAAATAAAACTTATAAATCACTAAATGCCTAAACACTTAAATCACTAAACTACAAAATTCCGATACCCCTATATAGATAATCGTTTTAAACGGGTATCCCCTAAATAATAATTAATAAATCTCATTTTTATTTGTTTTCATTTTAATTTAAAAAATTCATTTCGATTGTTTAGTTTTTTAATTATATATATATATTAATTATAAAATAAATTATGAGTTAAAAATATAATTTATAAAAATTATTTTTCATCAAAAAATAGATAAGCTTATAAAAAGAATAAAAATTTAAAAATAAATAATTATTATTAAGTATAATATTTTGCTTTGCTTCTAAAACATTTTAGGTTTTGATATTATATTTTAAGTAATATCAATCTTATTCATAATAGATTTTTAATTTATTTATTGATAATTATTTGAATATCTATCAATAAAATTATTTATTTTGAATTTATATGATATATAATTATTATGATTATTATAAATAAATATTTATTCACTTTTTAAAAAAATTTAAATATTATTTTATTTTCAAAGTTTATAATCTTTGAAAATATCAAAAAATAATAAAAGTAATTTTTTTTCATTTATTTCTTTAATAAAACCTATAAACCACAATGCATACACAGTTAAATCAGTAAACTCCTAAACCACGTAATGCCTAAATACATAAACCATTAAACCGCTATATACTTCTTAATAATTAATAAATCTAATTTTTATTTCAATTTATTATAATTTTAAATATTCATTTTAATTATTTATTAGTTTATTTTTATTGAAATATTTATTAAAAAATAAAGTATGAGTGCGACAAATATAATTTAATTAATTTATTTTAATAAAAAAAAATATACCGTTCTAAAAGAAGTAAAAATTTAAAAAAATTAATATTATCAGTAATATATTTTACATTAATTTTGAATCAATTTGGGTTTTGTAAATATTTTATAATTAATATCTATCTTTATTTTAATAGTTTGTTAATTTAATTTTTGGTCATTATTATATTGTCTATCAATAAAATTGTTTATATTGAATTTATTTGATATATAATATTATTAATATTATTATAACTAAATATTATATTCACATTTCAAAAAAATTGCAAATATTATTATATTTTTCAAAGGTTATAAGCTATGAAAATGATAACAAATTATAGAAAATTTTTTTGTCATTTTATTTTTTTATATAAAATTTATAAACCACTAAAAACCTAAAAACATAAATCGCTAAACTCCTACCGACAAAACGACTATTATTTAAACTATTAAACTAGTATACATTAATAATAAATCTTAAATGTCATTTTAATTTTTATTCAGTATAATTTTAAATTTATATTTTAATTATTTATCAGTTTATTTTTATTGAAATATTAATTACAAAATAAAATTATTAGTGAGACGTATCTAATTTAAATTAAACCTGTATCACTAAATAATAAATAATAAATCACATTTTTTATTATAATTTTAAATATTCATTTTAATTATTTATTTGTTTATTTATATATAAATATTAATTACAAAATAAATTATGAGTTAGACAAATATAATTTATATAAATTATTTTTCATCAAAAAATATAGATAAACTTATCAAACGAAAAAAAAATTCAAAAACCAAAAATATTATATAGTAATATATTTTTCTTTGCTTCTGAATCATTTTAAGTTTTGTAATTATATTTTAATCAATATCTATCTTATTACTAATGGATTATTAATTTATTTTTTGATTATTATTAGAAAATTTTTCAATAAATTTGTTTATATTGAATTTATATAATATATAAATATAATGATTAGTATAACTAAATATTGTATTCACATTTGAAAAAAATATAAAAAATTATTATATTTTCAAAGGTTATAACCTTTGAAAAGATCAAAAAATAATATAAATAAATTTTTTGTTATTTTATTTTTTAAATAAAACCTATAAACCACTCATTGCTATGGGTGCTCATGGGACGGGACAGGATGGGGATTACAAATCTCCAGTCAATTTCCACACTTCGGAGATTTTTTTTTAAAGATCCAGACTCGTCCCTTAGGTTGAAAATATCATGATGGGACGGAACGGAGATCGAGAATTTTGGGTAGGATAAAATGGTTCCGGGATGGAACGGAGTTAGTTCATGTCCGAAACCTTTTGTTTTACCATTTATCATTCCTTAGTTATGTATCTTTCAAACTCAAATTGGGCAATTTTGTTTTGTAAAATAGTTGAATACTACAAATGAGTTCCTTTACCTTGACAAAAACTTTGATGTGAAGAAAAGGATATAAATATTAAATAGAATGAGACCGAGTTGTGTGCTAATTTGGTTTTTGTTTTTTCATAACTTGGCTTTGTTCAGCCGAGTGAAAGTAACCATAATAGCAATACTACCTTTTTTATAATTAACTTAAATATTAAGGAATAGCTAAGATGACCACAAACATTGGTAGCAGCAATTATTACGTAAGTAATTGCTAAAATTAGGCAGCTTAATTAACAAAAAAATACAACTAATAACAAACATGATAATAATCATTTCAAAGGTACGTCCCGGAACAGCAACAAAAATCCAAACCCAATTAATTATCTCTTCTACAACTCCTCCCTTTTCTTCCTCTACTGTAGAAGGACAACCAAAGATGAAACGTGTTAATCATGTAGACATAATTTCTAAGATGAAAATGTAATAATAAAACAAAATATTACCTTATAAAATTTTATACACCCATTCAAAATTTAGTTGGCCAACTATAGTTGGAAGAATATTTGGATCTTGTGAACCCTCTGAAAATTGTAATTGAACCATATTTTTATTAAATTGAATGAATAAAATAAGTAAAAGTGAAAATAAATTTACATGATTGGTATACTAACATGATCATTATCATCAAGGTCTTGAACTAATTCTTCAATTTCAATAGGTTTGTTTGAGATTCTCAACCAATCTTGTAGATATATGAAAACTTCAGCTGTAATAGTTGTTAAAGAACTCCTAAATTTATCTAACGTTCTCCCCTCAGTGCTAAAAGTAGATTCGTAGGCCACAGTAGATGCTTGGATAGCCAATACATCCCTTGCTCCATTTTCCAAAGAAGGATACCTAACCTCATTTACCTTCCACCAGTTTAAAAGATCAAAATCAATTCTATTTTTTTCAAGTTTGTCCTCCAAGTACATATCCAACTTTTCCAAAGCTGCAACTTCTTGTTCTTTCTCCAATTCAACAAAAAAAATCAACATAAGTATCACTATCATCAAAGAAATCATCATTTTCTTCAACACAGTAGAAGAGAAATCATCTTCTTTTGATTCATCTTCATTTAAATCTTTATAATCATCCATCATCTCATTTAAAGTATTTATAACCTTTTTGACCAAATTTTTAGCCAATTTATCTTTATAATGCTAAGTGTACTTAACCTTGAGATATTTGAGATTATATCTAGGATTCAACACTACTACTACAAAAAGCATAATATTTGTTGACTGAAGAGAACCCCAATATTTGTAGAATTTATGCCTCATTTTCATCCCCATTTCAGACACCATTGTATCTCTACTATTTTCACAAAGCTCAATTTTTTTCAAAATTCGAATAATCTTAGAAAAAAAAACTTTAGAGATATAATATTATGAGCCAGATAATTTACAAGTCACCTCATAAAAAGTTTTCAAGAAACGAGCCAAAATTTTGGCATTTGTTCAGTCTCTCTCAGTTGGAACATTTGAACCAGACTCCTTCAAAAACCTTTTATCTTTGTTCCTCAACTGATCAAATTCTTTTTTCAATTTGTAGCTTCAAATATGTTGAATTCCATCTTGTAGGACAATCTAATTGCAATAAAAATTCATATGTCAAGTGTGCTTCTTCAACACATAACTTAAACATATCTAATCTTGTAGGACTGCTCCTCACATATTTCACCAAACCTCTAATTTTTTGAATAGCACCCTCAACTACTGCAATGCCATCTATGACAATTAAGTTTAGTATATGTGCACAACATCTCATATGAAAATGCTCGCCTCTCAAAGGTACAACACTTTTCTTCACAAGCCTTTTTTTCAATTGTTCAACTGCAACATCATTATTTGATGCATTGTCATAGTAATCAACATCAACTTTCTCAAACCCCATTCATTCATTCAAAACTCAATAGAATTTATAATATTAACTCCAGAATGACTTTTAATTACACAAAGTTCAAAAGCCTTTTATGTATATTCCATTGAGAATCAATGAAATGAACAGTCAAACATATATAGACAAATTTTGAATGCTAGTCCAAGTGTCAGCAGTCAATGAAACTCTATAATAATGAGATGATATGCTATCAAATAATTTCTTCTTTTTCTTCACAAACAAAGAAAAACAATCCCTCAATATAGAGTGCCAAGATGGAATTTTAAATTGAGGTTCAGATGTACCTTGACTTTCTTTTGCAATTGGATTTGAAGAACCTGCTGTAACAATATGAGGGTTCGTGAAAGAATGATGATTAGATTTACCAGTACTTTTATCATTTGAGATGTGATCATCTTCAATTTATTATATTTTTCGTTTACCACTAGATTGTGCCATCTGCATTGCCATTAATTAATATGATATTTTAAGTATAATTACATATAAATATTTCAAAAAAGCAAGCTCTACAAAACTGACTGTAATACATTCAGCCCACTCATTCGGCCCAACCACAACACCACATAAGACAAAATACGTGAGAGAACGTGACGGGAAAAATCAAAGTCAATAGATTTTCTCAGTCCCGATTCTTTCGGGACAAGACTTCAGGTCTGGTCATGAATCTTCGAGTCGCGTGAGCAGCCCTACTAAATGCATATAAAGTTAAATCAGTAATCTCTTAAACTTCTTAATGCCTAAATACATAAACCATTAATAAATATGATATTTTTAAATATTCATTTTAATTATTTATTAGTGTATTTATTTAGAAATATTATTACAAAATAAATTATGAGTGAGACAAATATAATTTAAATAATATATTATTTACATAATATAAATATAGTTTATAAAAGAAGTATAAATTTAAAAATTAAATACTATTATAAAGTAATTTAAGTTACATGAATTTTGAATCATTTGGGTTTTGTAAATATTTTTTAATTAATATCTATCTTAATATTAATAGTTTTTAAATTTAATTTTTAATCATTATTATAATATCTATCAATAAAATTATTTATAGTACATTTATATGATATTAATTATTAATATTATTATAACAAAATATTGTATTAAAATTTCAAAAAATTTTAAATTTTATTATATTTTCAAATGTTATAACCTATGAAAATGATAAAAAATTATAGGAATTTTTTTTTTAGTTATTTATTTTTTTAAATAAAACCTATAAACAACTAAAAACCTAAAAACATAAATCGCTAAACTCCTAATGACAAAACCGTTAAATACTTAAATCATTAAACTGGTATACATTAATAATATATCATAAATCTCATTTTAATTTTTATTCAGTATACTTTTAAATTTTTATTTTAATTATTTATCAATTTATTTTATAAAATATTAATTACAAAAAAAATTATTAGTGAGACAGATATAATTTAAATTAAACCGCTATACCTTAGATAATAAATAATAAATCTCATTTTTTTTCATTATAATTATAAATATTCATTTTAAGTATTTATTTGTTTATTTATATATAAATATTATTTACAAAATAAATTGAATTAGACAAAAATAATTTATATAATTATTTTCATCAAAAAATTATTGATAAACTTTTTAAAAGAAAAGATATTCAAAACAAAAAATTATTATATAGTAATATATTTTGGTTTTCTTCTGAATCATTTTAGGTTTTGTAATTATTATTTAATTGATTCTAACTTATTAATAATAGATTATTAAATTATTTTTTTATCATTATTATAATATTATCAATAAAAATGTTATATTGAATTTATATGATATATATATTTTATAATTATTATAACTAAATATTATATTCACTTTTGAAAAAAATTATTATATTTTCAAATATTATAAACCTTTTAACATGTGAAAAAATAAAAAAAAATATTTTTTTTGTTATTTTATTGTTTAAATAAAACCTACAAACCACTAAATGCCTAAACACGTAAATCACTAAACTATAAAATCTAGATACCCCTATATAGATAATCCTTTAAACCGGAATACCCTAAATAATAATTAATAAATCTCATTTTTATTTGTTTTCAATATAATTTAAAAAATTTATTTTGATTCTTTAGTTTTTTATTTATATATATATATTAATTATAAATTAAATTATGAGTTAAAATTATAATTTATAAAAATTATTTTTCATCAAAAAATAGATAAGCTTATAAATAGAATAAAAATTTTTTTAAAAAATAATTATTATTAAGTAATATATTTTGCTTTGATTTTGAAGCATTTTAGGTTTTGATATTATATTTTAAGTAATATCAATCTTATTCATATTAGATTTTTAATCTATATTTTGATAATTATTATAATATCTATCAATAAAATTATTTATATTGAATTTATATGATATATAATTATTATGATTATTATAAATAAATATTATATTCACTTTTGAAAAAGATTTAAAAATTATTATATTTTCAAAGGTTATAATCTTAAAAAATGAGACAAAATAATAAAAATAAATTTTTAGTTATTTTATTTTTTAAATTAAACCTATAGACCATTTAATGATTTCTTACTTAAATTTGTAATCTCATAAACCCCGAAACCCCTAAATACATAAAAATTTTAACATCTATATACTACTTAATAAATAATAAATCTCATTTTTATTTCTATTTATTATAATTTTAAATACTCAGTTAATTATTTATAGTTTACTTATTTAGAAAAATTAATTACAAAATAAATTTCGTGTAAAACAAATATTATTTAAATATTTATTTTTAATCAAAAAAAAATATAAGCTTATAAAAACAAGGACAAATTTAAAAATTAATTATTATTATTTAGTAATATATTTGATTTGATTTTGAATCATTTTGTGTTATGTAAATATATTTTAATTAATATTTATATTATTAATAATAGTTTTATCAAATTAATTTTTGATCATTTTTATAATATCTATCATTAAAATTGTTATATTGAATTTATATGATATATAATTAGTATGATTAATATAATTAATCTTAGTATTCACTTTTCTAAAAATTTTAAAAATTATTTTATTTTCAAAGGTTATAACCTTTGAAAATAATTAATCCATTAACCCGGTATATCACATATAATAAATCATAAATCTCATTTTGATTGTATTCATTATAATTTTAAATATTCATTTTAATTATTTATTAGTTTATTTTTTATAGAAATATTAATTACATAATAAATAATTAGCGAGAAAACTATAATTTTAAAAATTATTTTTAATCAAAATAAATATAAGCTTATAAAAGAAGTAAAAAGTTAACAACAAAAATTATTATTTAGAATATATTTTACATTGCTTTTGAATCATTATATATAGGTTTTGCAATTATATTTTAATTGCTATCAATCTTATTAAGAATAATTTATTAGTTTATTATTTGATCAATTTTATAATATCAAACAATAAAATTACTTATATTCAATTAAAATGTCTTATAATTATTAAGTTATTATAACTAAATATTATATTACATTTGAAAAAATTTAAAAATTATTATATTTTCAAAGGTTATAACCTTCAATTTATTAATTATTAAGTAGCATATAGCGGTTTAATGGTTTATTTATTTAGGCATTATGGGGTTTAGGAGTTTATTGATATAACTCTTTATGCATTTAGGTGGTTTATAGGTTTATTTAAAAAATAAAATAACATATATTTATTTTTATTAATTTTTCATATTTCCAAAAGTTATAACCATTGAAAATATAATAATTTTTAAATTTTTTTCAAAAGTGAATTCAATATTTAGTTATAATAATCATTATATTTATATATCATATAAATTCAATTTAAACAATTTTATTGATAAATATTCTAATAATGATCAAATAATAAATTAATAAACAATTATTAATAAGATAGATATCAATTAAAATATAATTACTAAATTTAAAATGATTCAAAGTAGAGCAAATATATTACTATATAATAAATTTTAGTTTTTAAATTTTTATTCTTTTTATCAGTTTATCTATATTTTTCGATAAAAAATAATTTATATAAATTATATTTGGCTAACTAAAATTTATTTTGTAATTAATATTTATATAAAAAATAACGAATAAATAATTAAAATGAATATTTTAAATTATATGAAAAAAATAATATCGAGATTTATTATTATTATTTAGGTTTTACTAGTTTAAAAGGATTATCTTTTTATGGTTTTAGAGATTTAAGAGTTATTGATTTAAGTGTTTAGGCATTTAGTGGTTTATAGGATTTATTTAAACTATGAAATACAAAAAAATTATTTTTGATATTTTCTCACATTTTCAAAGGTTATAACCTTTGAAAATATAATAATTTTAAAATTTTATAAAAATGGGAATACAATATTTGTTAATAATAATCATTATAGATTATATAATCTAAACAAATATAAAAAATTTTATTATAGATATTAAAATCAATTATCAAAAATAAATTAATATGTTATTATTAATATGATAGATATAAATTTAAAATATATTGCAAAACCTAAATTATTCAAAATCAAAGTAAAATTTATTACTAACTAATAATTTTGTTATTTAGTTTTTGCTTCTTTTTATAAGGTTTTATAATTATTTGATGAAAAAGAAATTATTTAATTAAGTTTATATCACTCATAATTTATTTTGTAATTAATATTTTAATAAATTATTTAAATTATAATTAAGTTTACGAGCTTAAAAGTTAAGTATTAGGGTCTTTGTGTTAAGGAGTTTAGTGGTTTATTAGTTTTATTTAAAAAATGATATAACATAAAATTTATTTTTTTTATTTTTTCTAATTTTTGAAAGTTATATCCTTTGAAATATAATAATTTTTAAATTTTTTTCAAAATGTAAATAGAATATTTATATATAAGAATCTTCATAATATAAGTCATTTAAATTCAATATCAATAATTACATTGCTAGATATTTTAATATGATCAAAAAATATTTAATAAACTATTATTAATAAAATAGTTATTATTTAAAAAACTAGTTTGAAAAATCTAAATTTATTCAAATCAAAGTAAAATAAATTACTAAATAATAATTTTTTTAATGTTTTAATTTTTTTATAAGTTATATTTTGTTATAAAAATAAATTATTTAAATTATATTTGTCTTTCTAATGATTTATTTGTAATTTATAATTCTATAATAATAAACTAATAAATAATACAATGAATATTTAAAATTATAATGAATACAATAAAATTGAGATTTATTATTTATTATTCAGGATATACCGGTTTAATGGTTTAAGTATTTAGGTGTTTTGTGGTTTAGGAGTTTAGTGATTTAATTGTTTAGCCCTTTTGTGATTTATAGTTTTTATTTAAAGAATGAAAAAACAAAAAAATTATTTTTTTATTTTTTTAATTTTTGAAGGTTATAACCTATGAAAATATAATAATTTTTAATTTTTTTTAAATGTGAATATAATATTTAGTTATAATAATCTTAATAATTATATATAATGTAAACTCAATATAAATAATTTTATTGATAATATTATAAAATGATCAATAAATAAATTAATAAACGAGTATTTATAAGAATGATATAAATTAAAATATAATTGTAAAATCTAAAATGATTCAAATCAAAAAAGCTATATTACTAAATAATAATTATTTATTTTAAAAATTTGCCTTTTTTATAAGCATTTATTTTAATTAAAAAAAATATTTAACTATATATGTCGCATTAATAATTTATTTTGTAATTAATATTTCATAAAAAATAAACTGATAAATAATTAAAATGAATATTTAAAATTATAATGAATACTAATAAAACTATGATTTATGATTTATTATTTAGATATACTAATTTAATGTTTAAAGTATTTATAGCTTCGGGGGGTTAGGAGTTTAGTCATTTTAATATTAGTCATTTAGTGGTTTTAGGTTTTATATAAAAACATAAAATAACAATAAATTATTTTTGTTTATTTTTTCTCATTTTTGAAGGTTATAACCCTTTGAAAATATAATAATTTTTGAAAATTATTTTTTTTGACAAGTGATACAATAGATGTTATAATAATTATAATAATTATAGATCATATAAATTCAATATAAACGATTTTATTTATATTTAGTATAATAATGATCATAAAAAGTATAACCAATATTAAAAGATAAATATTGTTTAAATATATTTGCAAAACCTAAACAGACTTAAAATCAAAGTGAAATATTTACTAATATTAATTTTAAATTTTAAATTTTGTATCCATATATAAGCCTATATATTTTTTGATGAAAAATAAATTATTTAAATTATATTTGTCTCACTAATAATTTATTTTTAATTTATATTTCTATAAAAATAAACTAAAATAATTAAAATGTATATTTAAAATTAAAATGAATACTGATAAAAATGAGATTTATTATTAATTATTTAGTGTAAAACTATTAATTGTTTAAGTTTTTTGTGGTTTTGGGGTTAAGGAGTTTATTGATTTATATGTTTTCACATTTTCGTGTTTATAGGTTTTATTTAATCAATGAAATAACAAAAAATTTATTTTAATGAATTTTCGTGATTTTCAAGGGTTATAACCTTTAAAAATATAATAATTCTTTAATAGTTCTAAAATACAAATACAATACTTAGTTATAAAAATCATAATAATTATATTTGTTGTAGATTCAAAATAAAAAAAATGTATTAATATATATTATAATAATGATCAAAAAATAAATTAATAAACAATAATTAATAAGATAGATATTAATTAAAATATATTTGTAGAACCAAAAATAATTCAAAATCAAAGTAAATTATTTACTTAATAAAATTTTAAATTTTTGAAATTTTGTTTATTTTTATAAGCTTATATTTTTTTTCATTAAAAATAATTTATTTATATTATATCTGTCTCACTCATTATTTAATTGTAATTACTATTTCTATACATATAAACAAAAAAATAATTAAAATGAATATTTAAAATTATAATGAATGCAAATAAAAATGAGATTTATTATTTATTATTTAGGTTATATAGGTTAATGGTTTAAGTATGTAGGGGGTTTTGGGCTTTAGGAGTCTAGAGTTTTAAATGTTTAGGCATTTAAATTCAAATGTAAATATTTTTGAAGTTTATAACCTATATAATGAATAGTATTTAGTGGTTTATAAAATAATAAAATAATAAAAAAAATATTTTTGTTATATTTTATCATTTTTGAAGTTTATAGCCTTTGAAAATATAATAATTTTTAAATTTTTTTCAAATGTAAATATAATATTTAGTTGTAATAATCTTAATAATTATAAGACATTTAAATTCAAAATAAGTAATTTTATTGTTAGATATTATAAAATTGATCAAATAATAATTAATAAACTATTCTTAATAAGAATGATAGCAATTACAATATAATTGCAAAACCTATATATAATGATTCAAAATCAAAGTAAAATATATTACTAAATAATAATTTTTTGTTTTTATATTTTTACTTCTTTTTATAAGCTTATATTTTTTTTGATTAAAATAAATTATTAAAATTATAGTTGTCTCGCTCATTAGTTATTTTGTAATTAATATTTCGATAAAAAATAAACTAATAAATAATTAAAATGAATATTTAAAATTATAATGAATACAAATAAATGAGATTTATGATTTATTATATGTGCTATACTGGTTTAATTGTTTGATTATTTAGGAGTTTTGTCATTTAGGAGTTATCAATTATGTTTTTAGGTATTTAGTGGTTTATATGTTTTATTTATATAATAAAAATAAAAAAAAAAAATTTAAATTTTTCTGATTTTCAAAGATTATAACCATTAAAAATATAAAAATTTTTAAAATTTTTTGAAATGTGAATACTATGTATAATTATAATAATCTAACTAATTATATATCATATAAATTCAATATAAAGAATTTTAATGATAGATATTATAATAATGATCAAAACTTAAATTAAAAAACTTTATTAATAATATAAATATTAATTATAATATATTTACATAACACAAAATGATTCAAAATCAAATCAAAATATATTACTAAATAATAATATTTAATTTTTAAATTTTTTCTTCTTTTATAAGCTTATATTTTTTATTGATTAAAAATAAATTATTTAAATAATATTAGTTTCACTCGAAATTATTTTGTAATTAATTTTTCTAAAAAATTAAACTATAAATAATTAAAATGAATATTTAAAATTATAATAAATAGAAATAAAATTGAGATTTATTATTTATTATAGTATATAATGTTAAAATCATTATGTATTTAGGGGTTTCGGGGGTTATGAGCTTACTAATTTAAGTAAGTAAACATTTAATGGTCTATAGGTTTTATTTTAAAAATAAAATAACTAAAAATTTATTTTTATTATTTTTTCTCATTTTTTAAGATTATAACCTTTAAAATATAATAATTTTTAATTTTTTTTCAAAAGTGAATACAATATTTATTTATAATAATCATAAAAATTATATATCATATAAATTCAATATAACAATTTTATTAATAGATATTCTAATAATTATCAAAAGATAAATTATAAATCTATTATGAATAAGATTGATATTACTTAAAATATAATATCAAAACCTAAAATGATTCAAAATCAAAGCAAAATATAATACTAAATAATAATTATTTGTTTTTAAATTTTATTGTTTTCATAAGTTTATCAATTTTTTGATTAAAAATAATTCTTATAAATTATATTTTTAACTCATAATTTATTTTATAATTAAAACAAATATAAAAATAAAAAACTAAACAATCAAAATGATTTTTTTTAAATTATAATGAAAACAAATAAAAATGAGATTTATTAATAATTATTTAGGGTATACTGATTTAAAGGATTATCTATATAGAGGTATCGGGATTTTGTAGTTTAGTGATTTAAATGCTTAGGCATATAGTGGTGTATAATTTTTATTTAAACAATAGAATAACAAAAAATATATATTTTTTAAATTTTCACATTTTCAAAGGTTATAACCTTTGAAAATATGATAATTTTAAAATTTTTTTCAAAAGTGAATATAATATTTCCATATAATAATCATTATATTTATATATCATATAAATTTAATATAAACATTTTTATTGATAAATATTGAAATAATGATGAAAAAATAACTTAAAAATCTATTATTAATAAGATAGATATCAATTAAAATATAATTACAAAACCTAAAAAGATTCAGAAGCAAAGCAAAATATATTACTATTTAATAATTTTTTGTTTTGAAATTTTTTTTTCTTTTAAAAAGTTTATCTATAATTTTTTGATGAAAAATAATGTACTTATATTTGTGTAACTCAAAAATTATTTTGTATTTAATATTTATATTTAAATAAACAGATAAATAATTAAAATGAATATTTAAAATTATAATTATAGAAAATGAAATTTATTATTTATTATTTAGGGATACCGGTTTAATTTAATTTAGATTTGTCTTACTAATAATTTATTTTGTAATTAATATTTCTATAAAATAAATTGATAAATAATTAAAATAAAATTTTAAAAT
Source organism: Sapria himalayana (assembly GCA_029783825.1). NCBI lineage: Eukaryota > Viridiplantae > Streptophyta > Magnoliopsida > Malpighiales > Rafflesiaceae > Sapria > Sapria himalayana. The sequence goes on along the minus strand of JAREIK010001599.1, from coordinate 144,999 downwards.
TATACTGAATAAAAATTAAAATGAGATTTATGATTTATTATTAATGTATACCAGTTTAATGATTTAAGTATTTAGAGGTTTTGTCGTTAGGAGTTTAGTGATTTATGTTTTTAGGCTTTTAGTGGTTTATAAGTTTTATTTAAAAAAATAAATAACAAAAAAATTTTCTATAATTTGTTCTCATTTTCATAGGTTATAACCTTTGAAAATATAATAATATTTACAATTTTTTGAAATGTGAATACAATATTAAGTTTTAATAATATCAATAATTATATATCATATAAATTCAATATATACAATTTTATTAATAGATAATATAATAATGATCAAAAATTAAATTAATAAACTATTAATAAAAAGATATATATTAATTAAAAAATATTTACAAAACCCAAATTGTTACAAAATTAAGTAAAATATATTATCGGATAATAATTTTTAATTTTTAAATTTATACTTCTTTTATAAATGTATATATCTTTTTTGATTAAAATAAATTATTTAAATTATATTTTTCGCACTCATAATTTATTTTTAATAAATATTTTTATAAAAATAAACTAATAAATAATTAAAATGAATATTTAAAATTAGAATAAATAGATATAAAAATTAGATTTATTAATTATTATGTATTATATAGCGGTTTAATGGTTTATGTATTTAGGTATTACGGGGTTTAGAAGTTTACTGATTTAATTGTGTATGCATTTAGTGGTTTATAGGTTTTATTTAAAAAATAAAATAATAAAGAATTTATTTTTATTATTTTTTGATCTTTTCTAAGGTTATAACCTTTGAAATATAATAATTTTTAATTCTTTTCAAAAGTGAATTCAATATTAGTTATAATAATCATTATATTTATATTTCATATAAATTCAATATAAATAATTTTATTGATAAATATTCTAATAATTATCAAAAATAAAATAATAATCTATTATTAATAAGATAGATATCAATTAAAATATAATTACAAAACCAAAATGATGCAGAAGCAAGGCAAAATATAGTACTATATAATAATTTTTTGTTTTCAATTTTTTTTTCTCTTTAAAAGTTTATCTATATTTTTTTGAAGAAAAAAATTTATATAATTATATTTGTCCAACTCATAATTTATTTTATAATTAATATTTATATAAAAATAAACAAATAAATATTAAAATGAATATTTAAAATTATAATGAAAAGAAATGATATTTATTCTTTATTATTTAGGGTATACTGGTTTAACTTAAATTATATCAATCTTACTAATAATTTATTTTGTAATTAATATTTTTAAAAAAATAAATTGTTAAATAATTTAAATAAAAATTTAGAATTTTACGGAATAAAATTAAAATGATATTATGAATTATTATTAATGTATACCAGTTTAATGGTTTAAGTATTTAGAGGTTTTGTCGTTTAGAAGTTTGGTGATTTATATTTTTATGCATTTAGTGGTTTATAGGTTTTATTTAAACAATGAAAGAAAAAAAAAATATTTTTGATATTTTTTCACATTTTCAAAGGTTATAACATTTGAAAATATAATAATTTTTAAATTTTTTTCTATTGTAAATATGATATTAAGTTATAATAATATTAATACTTATAAGTCATTTAAATTCAATATAAATAACTACATTTCTAGATATTATGATAATGATCAAAAAAAATTTAATAAACTATTTTTAATAAGATAGATATTATTTAAAATATATTTGCAAAATATAAAATTATTCAAAATCAAAGTAAAATATATTACTAAATAATAATTTTATTTAATGTTTTGCTTTTTTATAAGTTTATATTTTTGTTATTAAAAATAAATAATTTAAATTATATTTGACTTAATCATAATTATTTTGTAATTTATAATTCTATAATAATAAACTAATAAATAATTAAAATGAATATTTAAAATTATAATGAATACAAATAAAATTGAGATTTATTATTTATTATTCAGGATATACAGGTTTAATGGTTTAAGTATTTAGGTGTTTTGCAGATATATTTTAAATAATATCTATGTTATTAATAATAGTTTATTAAATATTTTTTGATCATTATAATAATATCTAGCAATGTAATTATTTATATTGAATTTAAATGACTTATAATTATTAATATTATTATAACTAAATATTATATTTACATTTAAAAAAAATTAAAAATTATTATATTTTCAAAGGTTATAACCATCAAAAATTAAAAAAATAATAAAAATAAATTTTTTGTTATATCATTGTTTAAATAAAACTTATATACCACTAATGCCTAAACACTTAAACCTTTAAACTCCTAAACACAAAAGTCCCTAAATACTTAAACCTTTAAACTCGTAAACCTTAAATATAATTTAAATAATTTATTAAACTATTAATTACAAAATAAATTATGAGTGATACAAATATAATTTAAATAATTTATTTTTCATCAAAAAAAATATAAGCTTATAAAAAGAAGCAAAAACAAAAAAAATTATTATTTAGTAATAAATTTTATTTGGATTTTGAATATTTTTAGGTTTTGCAATTATATTTTAATTTATATCTATCATATTACTAATAGCATATTAATTTATTTTTTGATATTTGATATCATATCTATCAATAAAATTATTTATATTTAGTTTATATTATATATAATTATAATTATTATTATTACTAAATATTGTATTCACATTTTTAAAAAATTTTAAAATTATTATATTTTCAAAGGTTATAACCTTTGAAAATGTGAAAAAATATCAAAAATAATTTTTTTATTATTTCATTGTTTAAATAAAACCTATAAACCACTAAATGACTAAAAACATAAATTGCTAATGTCATAAACGAAAAAACCTCTAAATACTTAAAATATTAAACTGGTATACAATAATAATAATTCATAAATCTCATTTTAATTTTTATTCTATATAATTTAAAATTTTTATTTTAATTATTTATTAGTTTATTTTTATAGAAATATTAATTACAAAATAAATTATTAGTGAGATAGATCTAATTTAAATAATTTATTTTTTATCATAAAAATATATATGGTTATAAAAAGAGACAAAATTTTAAAAACAAAAATTTATTATTTTGTAATATATTTTATTTTGATTTTGAATCATTTTAGTTTTTGCAATTATATTTTAATTTATATCATTCTTATTAATAATAGCTTATTAATTTTTATTAATTATTATTGTAATATGTATTAATAAAATTATTTATATTGAGTTTACATTATATATAATTATTAAGATTATTATTAGTAACTATTATATTCATATTTTAAAAAAATTAAAAAATTATTATATTTTCAAAGTTTATAAGCTTCAAAAATTTAAAAAAAATCAAAAAATAAATTTTTTTTTTTCATTCTTTAAATAAAACCTATAAATCACTAAAGGCCTAAACACTTAAATCACTTAACCCCAAAACACCTAAATACTTAAACCATTAAACTATTATATCCTGATTAATAAATAATAAATCTCTATTTTATTTGTATTCATTATAGTTTTAAATAATCATTTTAAATATTTATTAGTTTATTTTTATAGAATTATAAATTACAAATAAATTATGAGGAAGACAAATATAATTTAAATAATTTACTTTTAATAAAAAAAAATATAAACTTATAAAAAGAAGCAAAACATTAAAAAAATTATTATTTAGTAAGATATTTTATTTTGATTTTGAATAAATTTACGTTTTGCTAATATATTTTAAATAAAATCTTTCTTATTAATAATAGTTTATTAATCTATTTTATGATAATTAATATAATATCTATCAATATAATTATTTATATTGAATTTACATGATATATAATTTTTAAGATCATCATAACTAAATATAGTATTCACATATAAAAAATATTTAAAAATTGTTATATTTTCAAAGGTTATAACCTTCAAAAATGATAAAAAATAACAAAAATAAATTTTTTTTATATCATTGTTTAAATAAAACTTATAAACCATTAAATTACTAAACACATAAATCTCTAAACTCCTAAACCTTTAAGCCCCTAAATACTTAAACCTTTAAACTCGTAAACCTTAAATATAATTTAAATAATATATTGAAATATTAATTACAATATAAATTATGTGTAATACAAATATAATTTAAAAAATTTATTTTGCATCAAAAAAATATATAAGCTTATAAAAAAAGCAAAAACTAAAAAACAAAAATTATTATTTAGTAATAAATTTTAAATTGTTCTTAAATCATGTTAGGGTTTTTAATTATATTTTAATTTATATATATCATATTAATAATAGCATATTAATTTATTTTTTGATAATTGATAACATATCTCTCAATAAAATTGTTTATATTTAGTTTATATTATATTTAATTATAATGATTATTATTACAAAATATCGTATTCACATTTTTAAACAAATTTACAATTATTAAATTTTGAAAGGTTATAACCTTTGAAAATGTAAAAGAAAATCAAAAATATTTTTTTTTGTTATTTCATTGTTTAAATAAAACCTATAAACCACTAAATGCCTAAAAACATAAATCGCTAAACTTTTAAACCACAAAACCTCTAAATATTTAAACCATTAAACTGGTAAACATTAATTATAATTCATTAATCTCATTTTAATTTTGATTCAGTATAATTTTAAATTTTTATTTTAATTATTTATCAGTTTATTTTTATAGAAATATTAATTATAAAATAAATTATTAGTGAGACAGATCTAATTTAAATTAAAACAGTATCCCTAAATAATAAATAATAAATCTCATTTTTTTATTATAATTTTAAATATTAATTTAATTATTTATTTGTTTATTTATATACAAATATTAATTGCAAAATAAATTGAGTTAGACAAAAATAATTTATAAAAATTATTTTTCATCAAAAAATTATACATAAACTTTTTAAAAGAAAAAAAAATTCAAAACAAAAATTATTATATAGTAATATATTTTACTTTACTTCTGTATCTTAGGTTTTATAATTATATTTTAATTGAAATCTATCTTGTTAATAAAAGATTATTAATTTATTTTTTGTTCATATTAGAATATTTATCAATAATATTGTTTATATTGATTTTACATGATATATAATTATTAAGATTATTATAACTAAATATTATATTTACATTTGAAAATAATTTAAAAATTATTATATTTTTAAAGGTTATTATCTTTGAAAATGATATAAAATAACAGAAATAAATTTGTTGTTATTTTATTGTTTATATAAAACCTATAAACTACTAAATGCCTAAACGCTTAAATCATTAAACTCCTAAACCCCAAAACCCCAAAACCCTTAAATACTTAAACAATTAAACCATCTTTAATGGTTTAAGTATTTATAAATAATATATAAATATCTATCAATAAATAATAGTTTATTAATTTATTTTTTGATCATGATTATATTTATATTTATATTTAGTTTATTAATATCTATCAATAAAATTGTTTATTTTTAATTTACATGATATATAATTATTAAGTTTATTATAACTAAATATGGTATTCACATTTGAAAAAAATCTAAAAATTATTATAGTCATAAAATTATAACCTTCAAAATTGATAAAAAATTAGAAAGATAATTTTTTTGTTATTTCATTATTTAAATAAAACATATAAACTACTAAATCCCTAAACACTTAAATCACTAAATTCCTAAACTCCTAAATACTTAAACCATTAAACCGGTATACACAAAATAATTAATCATAAATCTCATTTTTATTTGTATTCATTATAATTTTAATATTCATTTTAATTATTTATTAGTTTAATTTTATAGAAATATTAATTGCAAAATAAAATTATGAATGAGACAAATATAATTTAAATAATTTATATTCATCAAAAAAATTGATAAAATGAATCGTTTTATAAATAATTTAAATAACTTATAAAATGAATCAAAAATTTAAAAATAAAAAATTATTATTTAGTAATATATTTATTTTGATTTTGAATCATTTTAGGTTTTGCAAATATAGTTTAATTAATATCTATCTTATTAATAATAGTTTATTAATCTATTTTATGATCAGTATTATAATATCGATCAATAAAATTATTTATATTGAATTTACATGATATTTAATTTTTATGATTATTATAATTAAATATTGTATTAACATTTGACAAAAAATTAAAAATTATAATATTTTCAATGGTTATAATCTTGAAAATGAGAAAAAAAATCATAAAAATAATTTTTTTGTTATTTAATTATTTAAATAAAACCTATAAACCACAAAATACCTAAATACTTAGATTACTAAACTCCAAAACCCTAATACTACTACACCGCACACACATAGCGACGAACCAAGTACACTCGTGCACATATTCTTATCCATTTTGGTGTAGCATTTAGAGGGGCCAGCATGTCCTAGAAGCAGCCAGAAGTATGGGCCACCAGCTTCTAGAGGGCTCCACTATAAAGCTGGGATGATAACATTCAGACAACTGACAAGACCTAGCAAAGTGTTCGGGAGTAAACCCAGGAGTAGCTAGAAGTGGGTCACACTAGCCATATCATGCAGCATAGAGGGAAACTGAACCATGATTATTTGGAGAGCCGGAAAAATCTGAACCATCACCAAGCAGGGCCAGTAAGCAAATGAGTCCATACCAGCCACACGGGAGCGAAAGATTCAAACTTGTAGTTTATGTTTGTAGTCTTATTTGTATTTTGGACTTTGTATGCACCATGTACTTGTAGAGACGGATCATGACATACTCACACACACAATCTTGTATGTTCTTATTGTAGCATGCAATGAGGGCAACTGAAGCCATGAGTATCTGCAAGTGGGGCCCACTAATGCATTTTTTAAATACACATTAGGCGATGCTACACCTCCGGGAGCAGAAGACCCATCTTTATAGCATTAAATAATTTTACTTGTATTCTAGCTTGGTTGTATGCGTAGATAATTAGACTATCAGATGGACCTCATCACACATGCACACCGATGAATGCATATTTTTTGATATTTTGTTGGTGCAACATACAGCCAGTTCTTGGAGCTCGAGGAGGAAGCATTCTAACCGAAGAGATACTCTTTTGAGGATCATTGGAACAAAAGAATGTTGAATTCAGAGGTGAGAATGAATTGACAAAGTGCCGTAGATATGGACTTGTGGATTAATGGGTATTCAGTTTTACATGTATTCCATTGCATAGAAATGACATAGGCAAAAGCTTGATGCTGCTTGTCACACACATGCACAATCTTATATTTGCATAGTTTTAATATGGTGCATCATTCAGGTTCCTCAAAAAGGCTTGGACAAATCCGAATGGAAAGGATGCAGTACGCATAATAACTCAATGCCAATTCTGAAGTACGGGAATTCCAGGTGATTTTAGTTGTATTCGTACGCTTGGAATTATTAGGCATTATGTTTTTTATGTATTTTATGCATATAATCATTAAGGTGCATAGGATTTGGTGGGCTGACCGAAATTAGTCAGCTTTTTAGTCTCTTGTACCTTGTATGCATAAATGATAAATAAAGTGTATATTTTCCAAAAAAAAACAAAAAAAAACCATAAACCCTAAACTTTAAATCCTAAACCTTAAACCATAAACTATAATCCTAACCCATAAACCCTAAATCCTAAATCTCATGTTTTGCACTTTTATAATCAAATGACTAAGTGTTAAATTTAAATTGAAATTTACAACTTTTAGGAATGTCACAGATTTATCTTTTTGTATATGTAACACAAAGTCATGACACAAGGGGTGAGTTATGGATTCAGTCTCTTTCTTGCTTTAGATTATTGTAGCATTAGCAATGGTCATGATTGTGTATTTTGTCTCTAGAACACAAAATCATATCGATGAGAATATGCCATAACTTGTGTCTCCCTGTTGAACATATTGTTATGGCACTAAAAATGATCATGAATACATATTTAATCACTATAATACTGGATCACTGTATTGGATATGACCATAGCTTGTGCATTTTAACTTTATATTGCAAAGTCATTGCACTAGGAATGATTGTAACTTTGGACATTGCTCAAGAGCAAAAGTCATGACCCTAGAAATAGTCAAAGCTCGAGTACACTTCTTTATAACTTTCTATAGCTAAAATTCTTGGGATTGGAAATATCACTATGGCTTTTTCCTTTGATTTGTGACCTGAAGTGTCAATATGCAAGACTAATATTTTGAGCAATGATTAAAACCTTTTATACGTTTGAATATGTTTCATTTACTCCTTTTTGGGTATTGTGAACTTGTATACATAACTCATTTAATATAAAAAGAAAGAAATGATACTTTTCATATCCATGAGGATATTAAAAAAAGGCTTAAACATGGCATTAAAATAAATTTTTTGATTCTTAATTGAAAGAGAGCCCATTCTTCTTGCCCTGCTGAAATTGCCCATGGGCTAGTTTGTTCTAATAGGCTACAAGGTGGTTATTTATTTAGAGGTGAACTTTGTTTTAAAAAAATTGCTTTGAGTGTGTGCATGAGAGATATTTTATATGAAATTACAATAATCAATATAATTAGCATCCTCAACAACTAGCTATTTCAACACATAGGGGTACAACTTTGGTTTAGTCTTTTAGCGTACATGAGTCAAATTACATTTGACAGCCCAGTGATTCAACATCAAATATGATGAGACATAATAGAGATAAAGTAAAAGCTCATATTAGTTTGGTTAGAGCTTTAGCAATCATTATAGAGTTGAGAGAGAAACAAAATAAATTATTTTAATTATTCAGTATAATTTTAATTTTAATTTTAATTATTCATCAGTTTATTTTTATAGAAATATTAATTACAAAATAAATTATTAGAGAGACAGATATAATTTATATTAGATTGGAATACCCAAATAATAAAGATTAAATATCTATATTATTTTTTTAATTATAATTGTAAATATTCATTTTAATTATTTATTTGTTTATTTTTATATAAATATTAATTTAAACAATAAATTATGAGTTTATAAATATAATTTATATAAATTAATTTTAATCAAAAAAATATGGATAAACTTTTTAAAAGAAAAATAAATTTCAAAACAACAAATTATTATATAGTAATATATTTTAATTTCTTCTGAATTGTTTTAGAATTTTTATTATATTTTAATTGATATCTATCTCATTTATAATAGATTATTAATTTATTTTTGATCATTATTAGAATATTTATCAATAAAATTATTTAATGTTGAATTCATATGATATATAAATATAATTATTATTATAACTAAATATTGAATTTACCTTTGAAAATAACAAAAAATAATAATAATAAATATTTTGTTATTATAATTTTTAAATAAAACCTATAAACCACTAAATGCTTACACAGTTAAATCAGTAACCTTTTAAGGCCCGTAATGCCTAAATACATAAACCATTAAACCACTATATGCTACTTAATAATTAAGAAATCTAATTTTTATTTGAATTTATTATTATATTAAATATTCATTTTAATTATTTATGAGTTTAAATTTATAGAAATATTTATTACAAAATAAATTATGAGTGTGACAAATATAATTTAAATAATTTATTTTTAATCAAAAAAAATATATACTCTTATAAAAGAAGTTAAAATTTTAAAATTAAAAATTATTATACAATATTATTTTTTTACTTTAATTTTGAATCAATTTGGGTTTTGTAAATATTTTTTAATCAATATCTATCTTATTATTAATAGTTTATTAATTTAATTTTTGATCATTATTATAATATCTATCAATAAAATTGTTTATATTGAATTTATATGATATATAATTAAAAAATTATTATAACTAAATATTGTAATTACATTTCAAAAAATTTTAAATATTATTATATTTTCAAAGGTAATAACCTATGAAAATGACAAAAAATTTAAAATTTTTTTTTGTTATTTTATTATTTAAATAAAACCAATAAACCACTAAATGCCTAAAAACATAAATCGCTAAACTCCTAAATGACAAAACTTCTTAAAATTTAAAGTATTAAATTGGTATACATTAATAATAAATCATAAATCTCATTTTAATTTTTATTAAGTATAATTTTAAATTTTTATTTTAATTATTTATGAGTTTATTTTTATAGAAATATTAATTGCAAAATAAATTATTAATTAGACAAATCTAATTTAAATAATTTATTTTTCATCAAAAAAATATATCCTTATAAAAAGACGCAAAATTTTAAAAACAAAAATTCATTATTCTGTAATATATTTTATTTTTATTTCGAATCATTTTAGTTTTTCCTATTATATTTTAATTTATATCATTCTTATTAATAATAGTTTATTAATTTTTTATTGATCATTATTATAATATCTATTAATAAAATTATTTTTATTGAGTTTACATTATATATAATTATTAAGAATATTATAAGAAAATATTATATTAACATTTAAAAAAAAATAAAAAATTATTATAATTTCAAAGGTTATAACCTTCAAAATTTTAAAAAACATCAAAAAATTTAATTTTTTATTTTTTCATTCTTTAAATAAAAACTATAAATCACTAAAGTCATATACACATAAATCACTATACACCAAAATACCTATATACTTAAACCATTAAACTAGTATATCCTGAATAATAAATAATAAATCTCAATTTTATTTGTATTCATTATAAATTTAAATATTCATTTTAATTATTTTTTAGTTTATTTTTATAGAATTATAAATTAAAAATAAATTATGTGGAAGACAAATATAATTTAAATAATTTACTTTTAATAAATAAAATTATAAACTTATAAAAAGAAGCAAAACATCAAAAAAATTATTATTTAGTATTATATTTTACTTTGATTTTGAATAAATTTACGTTTTACAAATATATTTTAAAAAATATCTATGTTATTAATAATAGTTTATTAATTTATTTTTTGATCATTAATATAATATCTATCAATATAATTGTTTATATTGAATTAACATGATATATAATTTTTAAGATTATTATAACTAAATATAGTATTCACAAATAAAAAAAATTTAAAAATTGTTATATTTTGAAAAGCTATAACCTTCAAAAATGAGTAAAAATAACGAAAATAATTTTTTTGTTATATCATTTTTTAAATAAAACTTATAAACCATTAAATGCCTAGATACAAAAATCTCTAAACTCCAAAACCCCGGAGTCCTTAAATACCTAAACCTTTAAACTCGTAACCCTTAAATATAATTTAAATAATTTATATAAATATTAATTACAAATTAAATTATGAGTGACAAATATAATTTAAATAATATATTTTTCATCAAAAAAATATATAAGCTTATATATAGTTATAATAATTATTATTACTAAATATTATATTCACATTTTTAAAAAATTTTAAATTTATTATATTTTCAAATGTTATGACATTTCAAAGTTTGAAAAATATCAAAAATACATTTTTTGTTATTTCATTGTTTAAATAAAATCTATAAACCATTAAATGCTTAAATATTTAAATCAATAACTTCTAAAATTCGAAAACCCTAAATAGATATATTTTTTAAATAGGTATATTCTAAATAATAAATAAAAAATCTCATTTTTATTTTTTACTTATAATTTTAAATATTCATTTTAATTATTTATTTGTTTATTTTTATATAAATATTAAATACAAAATAAATTATAAGTTGGAAAAATATAATTTATATAAAGTATTTTTCAACAAAAAATATAGATAAACTTATTAAAAGAAGAAAATATTAAAAACAAAAAAGTATTATATAGTAATATATTTTACTTTCTTTCTGAATCATTTTAAGTTTTGTATTTATATTTTAATTGATATTTAACTTATTAATAATAGATTATTAATTTATTTTTTGATCATTATTAGAATATTTATCAATAAAAATATTTATATTTAATTTATATGATATATAAATTTAATAATTATTATAACTAAATATTGTATTCACTTTTGAAAAACATTTTAAAATTATTATATTTTCAAAGACAATAACCTTAGAACATGTGAAAAAACAAAAAAAAAATATTTTTTTTATTATTTCATTGTTTAAATAAAACTTATAAATCACTAAATGCCTAAACACTTAAATCACTAAACTACAAAATCCCGATACCCTTATATAGATAATCATTTAAACGTGTATCCCCTAAATAATAATTAATAAATCTCATTTTTATTTGTTTTCATTTTAATTTAAAAAATTCATTTCGATTGTTTAGTTTTTTAATTATATATATATATTAATTATAAAATAAATTATGAGTTAAAAATATAATTTATAAAAATTATTTTTCATCAAAAAATAGATAAGCTTATAAAAAGAATAAAAATTTAAAAATAAATAATTATTATTAAGTATAATATTTTGCTTTGCTTCTAAAACATTTTAGGTTTTGATATTATATTTTAAGTAATATCAATCTTATTCATAATAGATTTTTAATTTATTTATTGATAATTATTTGAATATCTATCAATAAAATTATTTATTTTGAATTTATATGATATATAATTATTATGATTATTATAAATAAATATTTATTCACTTTTTAAAAAAATTTAAATATTATTTTATTTTCAAAGTTTATAATCTTTGAAAATATCAAAAATAATAAAAGTAATTTTTTTTCATTTATTTCTTTAATAAAACCTATAAACCACTAAATGCATACACAGTTAAATCAGTAAACTCCTAAACCACGTAATGCCTAAATACATAAACCATTAAACTGCTATATACTTCTTAATAATTAATAAATCAAATTTTTATTTCAATTTATTATAATTTTAAATATTCATTTTAATTATTTATTAGTTTATTTTTATTGAAATATTTATTACAAAATAAAGTATGAGTGCGACAAATATAATTTAATTAATTTATTTTTAATAAAAAAAATATACCGTTCTAAAAGAAGTAAAAATTTAAAAATTAATAATTATTATCCAGTAATATATTTACATTAATTTTGAATCAATTTGGATTTTGTAAATATTTTATAATTAATATCTATCTTTATTTTAATAGTTTGTTAATTTAATTTTTGGTCATTATTATATTGTCTATCAATAAAATTGTTTATATTGAATTTATTTGATATATAATATTATTAATATTATTATAACTAAATATTATATTCACATTTCAAAAAATTGCAAATATTATTATATTTTTCAAAGGTTATAAGCTATGAAAATGATAACAAATTATAGAAAATTTTTTTGTCATTTTATTTTTTATATAAAATTTATAAACCACTAAAAACCTAAAAACATAAATCGCTAAACTCCTACCGACAAAACGACTATTATTTAAACTATTAAACTAGTATACATTAATAATAAATCTTAAATGTCATTTTAATTTTTATTCAGTATAATTTTAAATTTATATTTTAATTATTTATCAGTTTATTTTTATTGAAATATTAATTACAAAATAAATTATTAGTGAGACGTATCTAATTTAAATTAAACCTGTATCACTAAATAATAAATAATAAATCACATTTTTTATTATAATTTTAAATATTCATTTTAATTATTTATTTGTTTATTTATATATAAATATTAATTACAAAATAAATTATGAGTTAGACAAATATAATTTATATAAATTATTTTTCATCAAAAAATATAGATAAACTTATCAAACGAAAAAAAAATTCAAAAACCAAAAATATTATATAGTAATATATTTTTCTTTGCTTCTGAATCATTTTAAGTTTTGTAATTATATTTTAATCAATATCTATCTTATTACTAATGGATTATTAATTTATTTTTTGATTATTATTAGAAAATTTTTCAATAAATTTGTTTATATTGAATTTATATAATATATAAATATAATGATTAGTATAACTAAATATTGTATTCACATTTGAAAAAAATATAAAAAATTATTATATTTTCAAAGGTTATAACCTTTGAAAAGATCAAAAAATAATATAAATAAATTTTTTGTTATTTTATTTTTTAAATAAAACCTATAAACCACTCATTGCTATGGGTGCTCATGGGACGGGACAGGATGGGGATTACAAATCTCCAGTCAATTTCCACACTTCGGAGATTTTTTTTAAAGATCCAGACTCGTCCCTTAGGTTGAAAATATCATGATGGGACGGAACGGAGATCGAGAATTTTGGGTAGGATAAAATGGTTCCGGGATGGAACGGAGTTAGTTCATGTCGAAACCTTTTGTTTTACCATTTATCATTCCTTAGTTATGTATCTTTCAAACTCAAATTGGGCCAATTTTGTTTTGTAAAATAGGTTGAATACTACAAATGAGTTCCTTTACCTTGACAAAAACTTTGATGTGAAGAAAAGGATATAAATATTAAATAGAATGAGACCGAGTTGTGTGCTTAATTTGGTTCTTTGTTTTTTCATAACTTGGCTTTGTTCAGCCGAGTGAAAGTTAACCATAATAGCAATACTACATTTTTTATACAATTACTTAAAATATTAAGGAATAGCTAAAGATGACCACAAACATTGGTAGCAGCAATTATTACGTAAGTAATTGCTAAAATTAGGCAGCTTAATATAACAAAAAAATACAACTAATAACAAACATGATAATAATCATTTCAAAGGTACGTCCCGGAACAGCAACAAAAATCCAAACCCAATTAATTATCTCTTCTACAACTCCTCCCTTTTCTTCCTCTACTGTAGAAGGACAACCAAAGATGAAAACGTGTTAATCATGTAGACATAAATTTCTAAGATGAAAATGTAATAAAAAACAAAATATTACCTTATAAAATTTTATACACCCATTCAAAATTTAGTTGGCCAACTATAGTTGGAAGAATATTTGGATCTTGTGAACCCTCTGAAAATTGTAATTGAACCATATTTTTATTAAATTGAATGAATAAAATAAGTAAAAGTGAAAATAAATTTACATGATTGGTATACTAACATGATTCATTATCATCAAGGTCTTGAACTAATTCTTCAATTTCAATAGGTTTGTTTGAGATTCTCAACCAATCTTGTAGATATATGAAAACTTCAGCTGTAATAGTTGTTAAAGAACTCCTAAATTTATCTAACGTTCTCCCCTCAGTGCTAAAAGTAGATTCGTAGGCCACAGTAGATGCTTGGATAGCCAATACATCCCTTGCTCCATTTTCCAAAGAAGGATACCTAACCTCATTTACCTTCCACCAGTTTAAAAGATCAAAATCAATTCTATTTTTTTCAAGTTTGTCCTCCAAGTACATATCCAACTTTTCCAAAGCTGCAACTTCTTGTTCTTTCTCCAATTCAACAAAAAAAATCAACATAAGTATCACTATCATCAAAGAAATCATCATTTTTCTTCAACACAGTAGAAGAGAAATCATCTTCTTTTGATTCATCTTCATTTAAATCTTTATAATCATCCATCATCTCATTTAAAGTATTTATAACCTTTTTGACCAAATTTTTAGCCAATTTATCTTTATAATGCTAAGTGTACTTAACCTTGAGATATTTGAGATTATATCTAGGATTCAACACTACTACTACAAAAAGCATAATATTTGTTGACTGAAGAGAACCCCAATATTTGTAGAATTTATGCCTCATTTTCATCCCCATTTCAGACACCATTGTATCTCTACTATTTTCACAAAGCTCAATTTTTTTCAAAATTCGAATAATCTTAGAAAAAAAAACTTTAGAGATATAATATTATGAGCCAGATAATTTACAAGTCACCTCATAAAAAGTTTTCAAGAAACGAGCCAAAATTTTGGCATTTGTTCAGTCTCTCTCAGTTGGAACATTTGAACCAGACTCCTTCAAAAACCTTTTATCTTTGTTCTCCAACTGATCAAATTCTTTTTTCAATTTGTAGCTTCAAATATGTTGAATTCCATCTTGTAGGACAATCTAATTGCAATAAAAATTCATATGTCAAGTGTGCTTCTTCAACACATAACTTAAACATATCTAATCTTGTAGGACTGCTCCTCACATATTTCACCAAACCTCTAATTTTTTGAATAGCACCCTCAACTACTGCAATGCCATCTATGACAATTAAGTTTAGTATATGAGCACAACATCTCATATGAAAATGCTCGCCTCTCAAAGGTACAACACTTTTCTTCACAAGCCTTTTTTTCAATTGTTCAACTGCAACATCATTATTTGATGCATTGTCAATAGTAATCAACATCAACTTTCTCAAACCCCATTCATTCATTCAAAACTCAATAGAATTTATAATATTAACTCCAGAATGACTTTTAATTACACAAAAGTTCAAAAGCCTTTTATGTATATTCCATTGAGAATCAATGAAATGAACAGTCAAACATATATAGACAAATTTTGAATGCTAGTCCAAGTGTCAGCAGTCAATGAAACTCTATAATAATGAGATGATATGCTATCAAATAATTTCTTCTTTTTCTTCACAAACAAAGAAAAACAATCCCTCAATATAGAGTGCCAAGATGGAATTTTAAATTGAGGTTCAGATGTACCTTGACTTTCTTTTGCAATTGGATTTGAAGAACCTGCTGTAACAATATGAGGGTTCGTGAAAGAATGATGATTAGATTTACCAGTACTTTTATCATTTGAGATGTGATCATCTTCAATTTATTATATTTTTCGTTTACCACTAGATTGTGCCATCTGCATTGCCATTAATTAATATGATATTTTAAGTATAATTACATATAAATATTTCAAAAAAGCAAGCTCTACAAAACTGACTGTAATACATTCAGCCCACTCATTCGGCCCAACCACAACACCACATAAGACAAAATACGTGAGAGAACGTGACGGGAAAAATCAAAGTCAATAGATTTTCTCAGTCCCGATTCTTTCGGGACAAGACTTCAGGTCTGGTCATGAATCTTCGAGTCGCGTGAGCAGCCCTACTAAATGCATATAAAGTTAAATCAGTAATCTCTTAAACTTCTTAATGCCTAAATACATAAACCATTAATAAATATGATATTTTTAAATATTCATTTTAATTATTTATTAGTGTATTTATTTAGAAATATTTATTACAAAATAAATTATGAGTGAGACAAATATAATTTAAATAATATATTATTTACATAATATAAATATATGTTTATAAAAGAAGTATAAATTTAAAAATTAAATACTATTATAAAGTAATTTAAGTTACATGAATTTTGAATCAATTTGGGTTTTGTAAATATTTTTTAATTAATATCTATCTTAATATTAATAGTTTTTAAATTTAATTTTTAATCATTATTATAATATCTATCAATAAAATTATTTATATTACATTTATATGATATATAATTATTAATATTATTATAACAAAATATTGTATTAAAATTTCAAAAAATTTTAAATTTTATTATATTTTCAAATGTTATAACCTATGAAAATGATAAAAAATTATAGGAATTTTTTTTTTAGTTATTTTATTTTTTTAAATAAAACCTATAAACAACTAAAAACCTAAAAACATAAATCGCTAAACTCCTAATGACAAAACCTGTAAATACTTAAATCATTAAACTGGTATACATTAATAATATATCATAAATCTCATTTTAATTTTTATTCAGTATACTTTTAAATTTTTATTTTAATTATTTATCAATTTATTTTATAAAAATATTAATTACAAAAAAAATTATTAGTGAGACAGATATAATTTAAATTAAACCGCTATACCTTAAATAATAAATAATAAATCTCATTTTTTTTCATTATAATTATAAATATTCATTTTAAGTATTTATTTGTTTATTTATATATAAATATTATTTACAAAATAAATTGAATTAGACAAAAATAATTTATATAAATTATTTTTCATCAAAAAATTATTGATAAACTTTTTAAAAGAAAAAGATATTCAAAACAAAAAATTATTATATAGTAATATATTTTGGTTTTCTTCTGAATCATTTTAGGTTTTGTAATTATATTTTAATTGATATCTAACTTATTAATAATAGATTATTAAATTATTTTTTTATCATTATTATAATATTTATCAATAAAATGTTTATATTGAATTTATATGATATATATATTTTATAATTATTATAACTAAATATTATATTCACTTTTGAAAAAAATTATTATATTTTCAAATATTATAACCTTTTAACATGTGAAAAAATAAAAAAAAATATTTTTTTTTATTATTTTATTGTTTAAATAAAACCTACAAACCACTAAATGCCTAAAGACGTAAATCACAAAACTATAAAATCTAGATACCCCTATATAGATAATCCTTTAAACCGGAATACCCTAAATAATAATTAATAAATCTCATTTTTATTTGTTTTCAATATAATTTAAAAAATTTATTTTGATTCTTTAGTTTTTTATTTATATATATATATTAATTATAAATTAAATTATGAGTTAAAATTATAATTTATAAAAATTATTTTTCATCAAAAATAGATAAGCTTATAAATAGAATAAAAATTTTTTTAAAAAATAATTATTATTAAGTAATATATTTTGCTTTGTTTTTGAAGCATTTTAGGTTTTGATATTATATTTTAAGTAATATCAATCTTATTCATATTAGATTTTTAATCTATATTTTGATAATTATTATAATATCTATCAATAAAATTATTTATATTGAATTTATATGATATATAATTATTATGATTATTATAAATAAATATTATATTCACTTTTGAAAAAGATTTAAAAATTATTATATTTTCAAAGGTTATAATCTTAAAAAATGAGACAAAATAATAAAAATAAATTTTTAGTTATTTTATTTTTTAAATTAAACCTATAGACCATTTAATGATTTCTTACTTAAATTTGTAATCTCATAAACCCCGAAACCCCTAAATACATAAAAATTTTAACATCTATATACTACTTAATAAATAATAAATCTCATTTTTATTTCTATTTATTATAATTTTAAATACTCAGTTAATTATTTATAGTTTACTTATTTAGAAAAATTAATTACAAAATAAATTTCGTGTAAAACAAATATTATTTAAATATTTTATTTTTAATCAAAAAAAAATATAAGCTTATAAAAACAAGGACAAATTTAAAAATTAATTATTATTATTTAGTAATATATTTTGATTTGATTTTGAATCATTTTGTGTTATGTAAATATATTTTAATTAATATTTATATTATTAATAATAGTTTATCAAATTAATTTTTGATCATTTTTATAATATCTATCATTAAAATTGTTTATATTGAATTTATATGATATATAATTAGTATGATTAATATAATTAATCTTAGTATTCACTTTTCTAAAAATTTTAAAAATTATTTTATTTTCAAAGGTTATAACCTTTGAAAATAATTAATCCATTAACCCGGTATATCACATATAATAAATCATAAATCTCATTTTGATTTGTATTCATTATAATTTTAAATATTCATTTTAATTATTTATTAGTTTATTTTTTATAGAAATATTAATTACATAATAAATAATTAGCGAGAAAACTATAATTTTAAAAATTATTTTTAATCAAAATAAATATAAGCTTATAAAAAGAAGTAAAAAGTTAACAACAAAAAATTATTATTTAGAATATATTTTACATTGCTTTTGAATCATTATATATAGGTTTTGCAATTATATTTTAATTGCTATCAATCTTATTAAGAATAATTTATTAGTTTATTATTTGATCAATTTTATAATATCAAACAATAAAATTACTTATATTCAATTAAAATGTCTTATAATTATTAAGTTATTATAACTAAATATTATATTTACATTTGAAAAAAATTTAAAAATTATTATATTTTCAAAGGTTATAACCTTCAATTTATTAATTATTAAGTAGCATATAGCGGTTTAATGGTTTATTTATTTAGGCATTATGGGGTTTAGGAGTTTATTGATATAACTCTTTATGCATTTAGTGGTTTATAGGTTTTATTTAAAAAATAAAATAACATATATTTTATTTTTATTAATTTTTCATATTTCCAAAAGTTATAACCATTGAAAATATAATAATTTTTAAATTTTTTTCAAAAGTGAATTCAATATTTAGTTATAATAATCATTATATTTATATATCATATAAATTCAATTTAAACAATTTTATTGATAAATATTCTAATAATGATCAAATAATAAATTAATAAACAATTATTAATAAGATAGATATCAATTAAAATATAATTACTAAATTTAAAATGATTCAGAAGTAGAGCAAAATATATTACTATATAATAAATTTTAGTTTTTAAATTTTTATTCTTTTTATCAGTTTATCTATATTTTTCGATAAAAAATAATTTATATAAATTATATTTGTCTAACTAAAATTTATTTTGTAATTAATATTTATATAAAAAATAAACGAATAAATAATTAAAATGAATATTTTAAATTATAATGAAAAAAATAATATCGAGATTTATTATTTATTATTTAGGTTTTACTAGTTTAAAAGGATTATCTTTTTATGGTTTTAGAGATTTAAGAGTTATTGATTTAAGTGTTTAGGCATTTAGTGGTTTATAGGATTTATTTAAACTATGAAATAACAAAAAAATTATTTTTGATATTTTCTCACATTTTCAAAGGTTATAACCTTTGAAAATATAATAATTTTAAAATTTTATAAAAATGTGAATACAATATTTTGTAATAATAATCATTATAATTATATATAATCTAAACAAAATATAAAAAATTTTATTAATAGATATTAAATCAATTATCAAAAATAAATTAATATGTTATTATTAATATGATAGATATAATTTAAAATATAATTGCAAAACCTAAAATTATTCAAAATCAAAGTAAAATTTATTACTAAATAATAATTTTTGTTATTTAGTTTTTGCTTCTTTTTATAAGGTTTTATAATTATTTGATGAAAAAGAAATTATTTTAATTAAGTTTATATCACTCATAATTTATTTTGTAATTAATATTTTAATAAATTATTTAAATTATAATTAAGTTTACGAGCTTAAAAGTTTAAGTATTTAGGGTCTTTTGTGTTAAGGAGTTTAGTGGTTTATTAGTTTTATTTAAAAAATGATATAACATAAAATTTATTTTTTTTTATTTTTTCTAATTTTTGAAAGTTATATCCTTTGAAAATATAATAATTTTTAAATTTTTTTCAAATGTAAATAGAATATTTATATATAAGAATCTTCATAAATATAAGTCATTTAAATTCAATATCAATAATTACATTGCTAGATATTTTAATAATGATCAAAAAATAATTTAATAAACTATTATTAATAAAATAGTTATTATTTAAAAACTATTTGAAAAATCTAAATTTATTCAAATCAAAGTAAAATAAATTACTAAATAATAATTTTTTTTAATGTTTTAATTTTTTTATAAGTTTATATTTTTGTTATTAAAAATAAATTATTTAAATTATATTTGTCTTTCTAATGATTTATTTTGTAATTTATAATTCTATAATAATAAACTAATAAATAATACAATGAATATTTAAAATTATAATGAATACAAATAAAATTGAGATTTATTATTTATTATTCAGGATATACCGGTTTAATGGTTTAAGTATTTAGGTGTTTTGTGGTTTAGGAGTTTAGTGATTTAATTGTTTAGCCCTTTTGTGATTTATAGTTTTTATTTAAAGAATGAAAAAACAAAAAAATTATTTTTTTTATTTTTTTTAATTTTTGAAGGTTATAACCTATGAAAATATAATAATTTTTAATTTTTTTTAAATGTGAATATAATATTTAGTTATAATAATCTTAATAATTATATATAATGTAAACTCAATATAAATAATTTTATTGATAAATATTATAAAATGATCAATAAATAAATTAATAAACGAGTATTTATAAGAATGATATAAATTAAAATATAATTGTAAAATCTAAAATGATTCAAAATCAAAATAAGCTATATTACTAAATAATAATTATTTATTTTTAAAAATTTGCCTTTTCTTATAAGCATTTATTTTAATTAAAAATAAATTATTTAAACTATATATGTCGCATTAATAATTTATTTTATAATTAATATTTCTATAAAAATAAACTGATAAATAAGTAAGGTGAATATTTAAAATTATAATGAATACTAATAAAAATTAGATTTATGATTTATTATTTGGACTATACTAATTTAATGTTTTAAGTATTTATGGGGTTCGGGGTTTATGAGTTTAGTCATCTTAGTATTTAGTCATTTAGTGGTTTATAGGTTTTATATAAAAAATAAAAAAACTAAAAATTTATTTTTGTTATTTTTTCTCATTTTTGATGGTTATAACTTTTGAAAATATAATAATTTTTAAATTTTTTTTTGAAAAGTGAATACAATATGAAGTTATAATAATCATAATAATTATATATAATAAAAATTCAATATAAACTATTTTATTTATATTTATTATAATAATGATCATAAAAAAGTAATAACCAATTATTAATAAGATAAATATTGTTTAAAATATATTTGCAAAACCTAAAATGACTCAAAATCAAAGTGAAATATTTTACTAAATATTAATTTTAAATTTTTAAATTTTTGTATCCATTTATAAGCCTATATATTTTTTGATGAAAATTAAATTATTTAAATTATATTTGTCTCACTAATAATTTATTTTTTAATTTATATTTCTATAAAAATAAACTAATAAATAATTAAAATGTATATTTAAAATTAAAATGAATACTGATAAAAATGAGATTTATTATTAATTATTTAGTGTAAAACTATTTAATTGTTTAAGTTTTTTGTGGTTTTGGGGTTAAGGAGTTTATTGATTTATATGTTTTCACATTTTCGTGTTTATAGGTTTTATTTAATCAATGAAATAACAAAAAATTTATTTTAATGAATTTTCGTGATTTTCAAGGGTTATAACCTTTAAAAATATAATAATTCTTTAATAGTTCTAAAATACAAATACAATACTTAGTTATAAAAATCATAATAATTATATTTGTTGTAGATTCAAAATAAAAAAAATGTATTAATATATATTATAATAATGATCAAAAAATAAATTAATAAACAATAATTAATAAGATAGATATTAATTAAAATATATTTGTAGAACCAAAAATAATTCAAAATCAAAGTAAATTATTTACTTAATAAAATTTTAAATTTTTGAAATTTTGTTTATTTTTATAAGCTTATATTTTTTTTCATTAAAAATAATTTATTTATATTATATCTGTCTCACTCATTATTTAATTGTAATTACTATTTCTATAAATATAAACAAAAAAAATAATTAAAATGAATATTTAAAATTATAATGAATGCAAATAAAAATGAGATTTATTATTTATTATTTAGGTTATATAGGTTTAATGGTTTAAGTATTTAGGGGGTTTTGGGCTTTAGGAGTCTAGAGTTTTAAATGTTTAGGCATTTAAATTCAAATGTAAATATTTTTGAAGTTTATAACCTATATAATGAATAGTATTTAGTGGTTTATAAAATAATAAAATAATAAAAAAATTATTTTTGTTATATTTTATCATTTTTGAAGTTTATAGCCTTTGAAAATATAATAATTTTTAAATTTTTTCAAATGTAAATATAATATTTAGTTGTAATAATCTTAATAATTATAAGACATTTAAATTCAAAATAAGTAATTTTATTGTTAGATATTATAAAATTGATCAAATAATAAATTAATAAACTATTATTAATAAGAATGATAGCAATTACAATATAATTGCAAAACCTATATATAATGATTCAAAATCAAAGTAAAATATATTACTAAATAATAATTTTTTGTTTTTATATTTTTACTTCTTTTTATAAGCTTATATTTTTTTTGATTAAAAATAAATTATTAAAATTATAGTTGTCTCGCTCATTATTTATTTTGTAATTAATATTTCGATAAAAAATAAACTAATAAATAATTAAAATGAATATTTAAAATTATAATGAATACAAAATAAATGAGATTTATGATTTATTATATGTGCTATACTGGTTTAATTGTTTGATTATTTAGGAGTTTTGTCATTTAGGAGTTTATCAATTTATGTTTTTAGGTATTTAGTGGTTTATATGTTTTATTTATATAATAAAAATAAAAAAAAAATTTAAATTTTTTCTGATTTTCAAAGATTATAACCATTAAAAATATAAAAATTTTTAAAATTTTTTGAAATGTGAATACTATGTATAATTATAATAATCTAACTAATTATATATCATATAAATTCAATATAAAGAATTTTAATGATAGATATTATAATAATGATCAAAACTTAAATTAAAAAACTTTTATTAATAATATAAATATTAATTATAATATATTTACATAACACAAAATGATTCAAAATCAAATCAAAATATATTACTAAATAATAATATTTAATTTTTAAATTTTTTCTTCTTTTTATAAGCTTATATTTTTTATTGATTAAAAATAAATTATTTAAATAATATTAGTTTCACTCGAAATTTATTTTGTAATTAATTTTTCTAAAAAATTAAACTATAAATAATTAAAATGAATATTTAAAATTATAATAAATAGAAATAAAATTGAGATTTATTATTTATTATATAGTATATAAATGTTAAAATCATTATGTATTTAGGGGTTTCGGGGGTTATGAGCTTACTAATTTAAGTAAGTAAACATTTAATGGTCTATAGGTTTTATTTTAAAAATAAAATAACTAAAAATTTATTTTTATTATTTTTTCTCATTTTTTAAGATTATAACCTTTTAAAATATAATAATTTTTAAATTTTTTTTCAAAAGTGAATACAATATTTATTTATAATAATCATAAAAATTATATATCATATAAATTCAATATAAACAATTTTATTAATAGATATTCTAATAATTATCAAAAGATAAATTATAAATCTATTATGAATAAGATTGATATTACTTAAAATATAATATCAAAACCTAAAATGATTCAAAATCAAAGCAAAATATAATACTAAATAATAATTATTTGTTTTTAAATTTTTATTGTTTTCATAAGTTTATCAATTTTTTGATTAAAAATAATTCTTATAAATTATATTTTTAACTCATAATTTATTTTATAATTAAACAAATATAAAAATAAAAAACTAAACAATCAAAATGATTTTTTTAAATTATAATGAAAACAAATAAAAATGAGATTTATTAATAATTATTTAGGGTATACTGATTTAAAGGATTATCTATATAGAGGTATCGGGATTTTGTAGTTTAGTGATTTAAATGCTTAGGCATATAGTGGTGTATAATTTTTATTTAAACAATAGAATAACAAAAAATATATATTTTTTAAATTTTCACATTTTCAAAGGTTATAACCTTTGAAAATTTGATAATTTTAAAATTTTTTTCAAAAGTGAATAAAATATTTCCATATAATAATCATTATATTTATATATCATATAAATTTAATATAAACATTTTTATTGATAAATATTGAAATAATGATGAAAAAATAACTTAAAAATCTATTATTAATAAGATAGATATCAATTAAAATATAATTACAAAACCTAAAAAGATTCAGAAGCAAAGCAAAATATATTACTATTTAATAATTTTTTGTTTTGAAATTTTTTTTTCTTTTAAAAAGTTTATCTATAATTTTTTGATGAAAAATAATGTACTTATATTTGTGTAACTCAAAAATTATTTTGTATTTAATATGTTATATTTAAATAAACAGATAAATAATTAAAATGAATATTTAAAATTATAATTATAGAAAATGAAATTTATTATTTATTATTTAGGGATACCGGTTTAATTTAATTTAGATTTGTCTTACTAATAATTTATTTTGTAATTAATATTTCTATAAAATAAATTGATAAATAATTAAAATAAAATTTTAAAATTATACTGAATAAAAATTAAAATGAGATTTATGATTTATTATTAATGTATACCAGTTTAATGATTTAAGTATTTAGAGGTTTTGTCGTTAGGAGTTTAGTGATTTATGTTTTTAGGCTTTTAGTGGTTTATAAGTTTTATTTAAAAAAATAAAATAACAAAAAAATTTTCTATAATTTGTTCTCATTTTCATAGGTTATAACCTTTGAAAATATAATAATATTTACAATTTTTTGAAATGTGAATACAATATTAAGTTTTAATAATATCAATAATTATATATCATATAAATTCAATATATACAATTTTATTAATAGATAATATAATAATGATCAAAAATTAAATTAATAAACTATTAATAAAAAGATATATATTAATTAAAAAATATTTACAAAACCCAAATTGTTACAAAATTAATGTAAAATATATTATCGGATAATAATTTTTAATTTTTAAATTTATACTTCTTTTATAAATGTATATATCTTTTTTGATTAAAAATAAATTATTTAAATTATATTTTTCGCACTCATAATTTATTTTTAATAAATATTTTTATAAAAATAAACTAATAAATAATTAAAATGAATATTTAAAATTAGAATAAATAGATATAAAAATTAGATTTATTAATTATTATGTATTATATAGCGGTTTAATGGTTTATGTATTTAGGTATTACGGGGTTTAGAAGTTTACTGATTTAATTGTGTATGCATTTAGTGGTTTATAGGTTTTATTTAAAAAATAAAATAATAAAGAATTTATTTTTATTATTTTTTGATCTTTTCTAAGGTTATAACCTTTGAAAATATAATAATTTTTAATTCTTTTCAAAAGTGAATTCAATATTTAGTTATAATAATCATTATATTTATATTTCATATAAATTCAATATAAATAATTTTATTGATAAATATTCTAATAATTATCAAAAAATAAAATAATAATCTATTATTAATAAGATAGATATCAATTAAAATATAATTACAAAACCAAAAATGATGCAGAAGCAAGGCAAAATATAGTACTATATAATAATTTTTTGTTTTCAATTTTTTTTCTCTTTAAAAGTTTATCTATATTTTTTTGAAGAAAAAAAATTTATATAAATTATATTTGTCCAACTCATAATTTATTTTATAATTAATATTTATATAAAAATAAACAAATAAATATTAAAATGAATATTTAAAATTATAATGAAAAAGAAATGATATTTATTCTTTATTATTTAGGGTATACTGGTTTAACTTAAATTATATCAATCTTACTAATAATTTATTTTGTAATTAATATTTTTAAAAAAATAAATTGTTAAATAATTTAAATAAAAATTTAGAATTTTACGGAATAAAAATTAAAATGATATTTATGAATTATTATTAATGTATACCAGTTTAATGGTTTAAGTATTTAGAGGTTTTGTCGTTTAGAAGTTTGGTGATTTATATTTTTATGCATTTAGTGGTTTATAGGTTTTATTTAAACAATGAAAGAAAAAAAAAATATTTTTGATATTTTTTCACATTTTCAAAGGTTATAACATTTGAAAATATAATAATTTTTAAATTTTTTTCTATTGTAAATATGATATTAAGTTATAATAATATTAATACTTATAAGTCATTTAAATTCAATATAAATAACTACATTTCTAGATATTATGATAATGATCAAAAAAAATTTAATAAACTATTTTTAATAAGATAGATATTATTTAAAATATATTTGCAAAATATAAAATTATTCAAAATCAAAGTAAAATATATTACTAAATAATAATTTTATTTAATGTTTTGCTTTTTTTATAAGTTTATATTTTTGTTATTAAAAATAAATAATTTAAATTATATTTGACTTAATCATAATTTATTTTGTAATTTATAATTCTATAATAATAAACTAATAAATAATTAAAATGAATATTTAAAATTATAATGAATACAAATAAAATTGAGATTTATTATTTATTATTCAGGATATACAGGTTTAATGGTTTAAGTATTTAGGTGTTTTGCAGATATATTTTAAATAATATCTATGTTATTAATAATAGTTTATTAAATATTTTTTGATCATTATAATAATATCTAGCAATGTAATTATTTATATTGAATTTAAATGACTTATAATTATTAATATTATTATAACTAAATATTATATTTACATTTAAAAAAAATTAAAAATTATTATATTTTCAAAGGTTATAACCATCAAAATTAAAAAATAATAAAAATAAATTTTTTGTTATATCATTGTTTAAATAAAACTTATAAACCACTAATGCCTAAACACTTAAACCTCTAAACTCCTAAACACAAAAGTCCCTAAATACTTAAACCTTTAAACTCGTAAACCTTAAATATAATTTAAATAATTTATTAAACTATTAATTACAAAATAAATTATGAGTGATACAAATATAATTTAAATAATTTATTTTTCATCGAAAAAAATATAAGCTTATAAAAAGAAGCAAAAACTAAAAAAAATTATTATTTAGTAATAAATTTTATTTGGATTTTGAATATTTTTAGGTTTTGCAATTATATTTTAATTTATATCTATCATATTAATAATAGCATATTAATTTATTTTTTGATATTTGATATCATATCTATCAATAAAATTATTTATATTTAGTTTATATTATAAATAATTATAATTATTATTATTACTAAATATTGTATTCACATTTTTAAAAAATTTTAAAATTATTATATTTTCAAAGGTTATAACCTTTGAAAATGTGAAAAAATATCAAAAATAATTTTTTTATTATTTCATTGTTT
The DNA here is from genome assembly GCA_029783825.1 of Sapria himalayana. NCBI lineage: Eukaryota > Viridiplantae > Streptophyta > Magnoliopsida > Malpighiales > Rafflesiaceae > Sapria > Sapria himalayana. The sequence continues at coordinate 116,330 of JAREIK010001599.1, read as the reverse complement.
AAATAAAACCTATAAACCACTAAATGACTAAAAACATAAATTGCTAATGTCATAAACGAAAAAACCTCTAAATACTTAAAATATTAAACTGGTATACAATAATAATAATTCATAAATCTCATTTTAATTTTTATTCTATATAATTTAAAATTTTTATTTTAATTATTTATTAGTTTATTTTTATAGAAATATTAATTACAAAATAAATTATTAGTGAGATAGATCTAATTTAAATAATTTATTTTTTATCATAAAAAATATATATGGTTATAAAAAGAGACAAAATTTTAAAAACAAAAATTTATTATTTTGTAATATATTTTATTTTGATTTTGAATCATTTTAGTTTTTGCAATTATATTTTAATTTATATCATTCTTATTAATAATAGCTTATTAATTTTTTATTAATTATTATTGTAATATGTATTAATAAAATTATTTATATTGAGTTTACATTATATATAATTATTAAGATTATTATTAGTAACTATTATATTCATATTTTAAAAAAATTAAAAAATTATTATATTTTCAAAGTTTATAAGCTTCAAAAATTTAAAAAAAATCAAAAAATAAATTTTTTTTTTCATTCTTTAAATAAAACCTATAAATCACTAAAGGCCTAGAACACTTAAATCACTTAACCCCAAAACACCTAAATACTTAAACCATTAAACTATTATATCCTGATTAATAAATAATAAATCTCTATTTTATTTGTATTCATTATAGTTTTAAATAATCATTTTAAATATTTATTAGTTTATTTTTATAGAATTATAAATTACAAATAAATTATGAGGAAGACAAATATAATTTAAATAATTTACTTTTAATAAAAAAAAATATAAACTTATAAAAAGAAGCAAAACATTAAAAAAATTATTATTTAGTAAGATATTTTATTTTGATTTTGAATAAATTTACGTTTTGCTAATATATTTTAAATAAAATCTTTCTTATTAATAATAGTTTATTAATCTATTTTATGATAATTAATATAATATCTATCAATATAATTATTTATATTGAATTTACATGATATATAATTTTTAAGATCATCATAACTAAATATAGTATTCACATATAAAAAATATTTAAAAATTGTTATATTTTCAAAGGTTATAACCTTCAAAAATGATAAAAAATAACAAAAATAAATTTTTTTTATATCATTGTTTAAATAAAACTTATAAACCATTAAATTACTAAACACATAAATCTCTAAACTCCTAAACCTTTAAGCCCCTAAATACTTAAACCTTTAAACTCGTAAACCTTAAATATAATTTAAATAATATATTGAAATATTAATTACAATATAAATTATGTGTAATACAAATATAATTTAAAAAATTTATTTTGCATCAAAAAAATATATAAGCTTATAAAAAAAGCAAAAACTAAAAAACAAAAATTATTATTTAGTAATAAATTTTAAATTGTTCTTAAATCATGTTAGGGTTTTTAATTATATTTTAATTTATATATATCATATTAATAATAGCATATTAATTTATTTTTTGATAATTGATAACATATCTCTCAATAAAATTGTTTATATTTAGTTTATATTATATTTAATTATAATGATTATTATTACAAAATATCGTATTCACATTTTTAAACAAATTTACAATTATTAAATTTTGAAAGGTTATAACCTTTGAAAATGTAAAAGAAAATCAAAAATATTTTTTTTTGTTATTTCATTGTTTAAATAAAACCTATAAACCACTAAATGCCTAAAAACATAAATCGCTAAACTTTTAAACCACAAAACCTCTAAATATTTAAACCATTAAACTGGTAAACATTAATTATAATTCATTAATCTCATTTTAATTTTGATTCAGTATAATTTTAAATTTTTATTTTAATTATTTATCAGTTTATTTTTATAGAAATATTAATTATAAAATAAATTATTAGTGAGACAGATCTAATTTAAATTAAAACAGTATCCCTAAATAATAAATAATAAATCTCATTTTTTTATTATAATTTTAAATATTAATTTTAATTATTTATTTGTTTATTTATATACAAATATTAATTGCAAAATAAATTGAGTTAGACAAAAATAATTTATAAAAATTATTTTTCATCAAAAAATTATACATAAACTTTTTAAAAGAAAAAAAAAATTCAAAACAAAAATTATTATATAGTAATATATTTTACTTTACTTCTGTATCTTAGGTTTTATAATTATATTTTAATTGAAATCTATCTTGTTAATAAAAGATTATTAATTTATTTTTTGTTCAATATTAGAATATTTATCAATAATATTGTTTATATTGAATTTACATGATATATAATTATTAAGATTATTATAACTAAATATTATATTTACATTTGAAAATAATTTAAAAATTATTATATTTTTAAAGGTTATTATCTTTGAAAATGATATAAAATAACAGAAATAAATTTGTTGTTATTTTATTGTTTATATAAAACCTATAAACTACTAAATGCCTAAACGCTTAAATCATTAAACTCCTAAACCCCAAAACCCCAAAACCCTTAAATACTTAAACAATTAAACCATCTTTAATGGTTTAAGTATTTATAAATAATATATAAATATCTATCAATAAATAATAGTTTATTAATTTATTTTTTGATCATGATTATATTTATATTTATATTTAGTTTATTAATATCTATCAATAAAATTATTTATTTTTAATTTACATGATATATAATTATTAAGTTTATTATAACTAAATATGGTATTCACATTTGAAAAAAATCTAAAAATTATTATAGTCATAAAATTATAACCTTCAAAATTGATAAAAAATTAGAAAGATAATTTTTTTGTTATTTCATTATTTAAATAAAACATATAAACTACTAAATCCCTAAACACTTAAATCACTAAATTCCTAAACTCCTAAATACTTAAACCATTAAACCGGTATACACAAAATAATTAATCATAAATCTCATTTTTATTTGTATTCATTATAATTTTAATATTCATTTTAATTATTTATTAGTTTAATTTTATAGAAATATTAATTGCAAAATAAAATTATGAATGAGACAAATATAATTTAAATAATTTATATTCATCAAAAAAATTGATAAAATGAATCGTTTTATAAATAATTTAAATAACTTATAAAATGAATCAAAAATTTAAAAATAAAAAATTATTATTTAGTAATATATTTATTTTGATTTTGAATCATTTTAGGTTTTGCAAATATAGTTTAATTAATATCTATCTTATTAATAATAGTTTATTAATCTATTTTATGATCAGTATTATAATATCGATCAATAAAATTATTTATATTGAATTTACATGATATTTAATTTTTATGATTATTATAATTAAATATTGTATTAACATTTGACAAAAAATTAAAAATTATAATATTTTCAATGGTTATAATCTTGAAAATGAGAAAAAAAATCATAAAAATAATTTTTTTGTTATTTAATTATTTAAATAAAACCTATAAACCACAAAATACCTAAATACTTAGATTACTAAACTCCAAAACCCTAATACTACTACACCGCACACACATAGCGACGAACCAAGTACACTCGTGCACATATTCTTATCCATTTTGGTGTAGCATTTAGAGGGGCCAGCATGTACTAGAAGCAGCCAGAAGTATGGGCCACCAGCTTCTAGAGGGCTCCACTATAAAGCTGGGATGATAACATTCAGACAACTGACGAGACCTAGCAAAGTGTTCGGGAGTAAACCCAGGAGTAGCTAGAAGTGGGTCACACTAGCCATATCATGCAGCATAGAGGGAAACTGAACCATGATTATTTGGAGAGCCGGAAAAATCTGAACCATCACCAAGCAGGGCCAGTAAGCAAATGAGTCCATACCAGCCACACGGGAGCGAAAGATTCAAACTTGTAGTTTATGTTTGTAGTCTTATTTGTATTTTGGACTTTGTATGCACCATGTACTTGTAGAGACGGATCATGACATACTCACACACACAATCTTGTATGTTCTTATTGTAGCATGCAATGAGGGCAACTGAAGCCATGAGTATCTGCAAGTGGGGCCCACTAATGCATTTTTTAAATACACATTAGGCGATGCTACACCTCCGGGAGCAGAAGACCCATCTTTATAGCATTAAATAATTTTACTTGTATTCTAGCTTGGTTGTATGCGTAGATAATTAGACTATCAGATGGACCTCATCACACATGCACACCGATGAATGCATATTTTTTGATATTTTGTTGGTGCAACATACAGCCAGTTCTTGGAGCTCGAGGAGGAAGCATTCTAACCGAAGAGATACTCTTTTGAGGATCATTGGAACAAAAGAATGTTGAATTCAGAGGTGAGAATGAATTGACAAAGTGCCGTAGATATGGACTTGTGGATTAATGGGTATTCAGTTTTACATGTATTCCATTGCATAGAAATGACATAGGCAAAAGCTTGATGCTGCTTGTCACACACATGCACAATCTTATATTTGCATAGTTTTAATATGGTGCATCATTCAGGTTCCTCAAAAAGGCTTGGACAAATCCGAATGGAAAGGATGCAGTACGCATAATAACTCAATGCCAATTCTGAAGTACGGGAATTCCAGGTGATTTTAGTTGTATTCGTACGCTTGGAATTATTAGGCATTATGTTTTTTTATGTATTTTATGCATATAATCATTAAGGTGCATAGGATTTGGTGGGCTGACCGAAATTAGTCAGCTTTTTAGTCTCTTGTACCTTGTATGCATAAATGATAAATAAAGTGTATATTTTCCAAAAAAAAACAAAAAAAAACCATAAACCCTAAACTTTAAATCCTAAACCTTAAACCATAAACTATAATCCTAACCCATAAACCCTAAATCCTAAATCTCATGTTTTGCACTTTTATAATCAAATGACTAAGTGTTAAATTTAAATTGAAATTTACAACTTTTAGGAATGTCACAGATTTATCTTTTTGTATATGTAACACAAAGTCATGACACAAGGGGTGAGTTATGGATTCAGTCTCTTTCTTGCTTTAGATTATTGTAGCATTAGCAATGGTCATGATTGTGTATTTTGTCTCTAGAACACAAAATCATATCGATGAGAATATGCCATAACTTGTGTCTCCCTGTTGAACATATTGTTATGGCACTAAAAATGATCATGAATACATATTTAATCACTATAATACTGGATCACTGTATTGGATATGACCATAGCTTGTGCATTTTAACTTTATATTGCAAAGTCATTGCACTAGGAATGATTGTAACTTTGGACATTGCTCAAGAGCAAAAGTCATGACCCTAGAAATAGTCAAAGCTCGAGTACACTTCTTTATAACTTTCTATAGCTAAAATTTTTGGGATTGGAAATATCACTATGGCTTTTTCCTTTGATTTGTGACCTGAAGTGTCAATATGCAAGACTAATATTTTGAGCAATGATTAAAACCTTTTATACGTTTGAATATGTTTCATTTACTCCTTTTTGGGTATTGTGAACTTGTATACATAACTCATTTAATATAAAAAGAAAGAAATGATACTTTTCATATCCATGAGGATATTAAAAAAAGGCTTAAACATGGCATTAAAATAAATTTTTTGATTCTTAATTGAAAGAGAGCCCATTCTTCTTGCCCTGCTGAAATTGCCCATGGGCTAGTTTGTTCTAATAGGCTACAAGGTGGTTATTTATTTAGAGGTGAACTTTGTTTTAAAAAAATTGCTTTGAGTGTGTGCATGAGAGATATTTTATATGAAATTACAATAATCAATATAATTAGCATCCTCAACAACTAGCTATTTCAACACATAGGGGTACAACTTTGGTTTAGTCTTTTAGCGTACATGAGTCAAATTACCTTTGACAGCCCAGTGATTCAACATCAAATATGATGAGACATAATAGAGATAAAGTAAAAGCTCATATTATTTTGGTTAGAGCTTTAGCAATCATTATAGAGTTGAGAGAGAAACAAAATAAATTATTTTAATTATTCAGTATAATTTTAATTTTAATTTTAATTATTCATCAGTTTATTTTTATAGAAATATTAATTACAAAATAAATTATTAGAGAGACAGATATAATTTATATTAGATTGGAATACCCAAATAATAAAGATTAAATATCTATATTATTTTTTTAATTATAATTGTAAATATTCATTTTAATTATTTATTTGTTTATTTTTATATAAATATTAATTTAAACAATAAATTATGAGTTTATAAATATAATTTATATAAATTAATTTTAATCAAAAAAATATGGATAAACTTTTTAAAAGAAAAATAAATTTCAAAACAACAAATTATTATATAGTAATATATTTTAATTTCTTCTGAATTGTTTTAGAATTTTTTATTATATTTTAATTGATATCTATCTCATTTATAATAGATTATTAATTTATTTTTTGATCATTATTAGAATATTTATCAATAAAATTATTTAATGTTGAATTCATATGATATATAAATATAATTATTATTATAACTAAATATTGAATTTACCTTTGAAAATAACAAAAAATAATAATAATAAATATTTTGTTATTATAATTTTTAAATAAAACCTATAAACCACTAAATGCTTACACAGTTAAATCAGTAACCTTTTAAGGCCCGTAATGCCTAAATACATAAACCATTAAACCACTATATGCTACTTAATAATTAAGAAATCTAATTTTTATTTGAATTTATTATTATATTAAATATTCATTTTAATTATTTATGAGTTTAAATTTATAGAAATATTTATTACAAAATAAATTATGAGTGTGACAAATATAATTTAAATAATTTATTTTTAATCAAAAAAAATATATACTCTTATAAAAGAAGTTAAAATTTTAAAATTAAAAATTATTATACAATATTATTTTTTTACTTTAATTTTGAATCAATTTGGGTTTTGTAAATATTTTTTAATCAATATCTATCTTATTATTAATAGTTTATTAATTTAATTTTTGATCATTATTATAATATCTATCAATAAAATTGTTTATATTGAATTTATATGATATATAATTAAAAAATTATTATAACTAAATATTGTAATTACATTTCAAAAAATTTTAAATATTATTATATTTTCAAAGGTAATAACCTATGAAAATGACAAAAAATTTGAAATTTTTTTTTGTTATTTTATTATTTAAATAAAACCAATAAACCACTAAATGCCTAAAAACATAAATCGCTAAACTCCTAAATGACAAAACTTCTTAAAATTTAAAGTATTAAATTGGTATACATTAATAATAAATCATAAATCTCATTTTAATTTTTATTAAGTATAATTTTAAATTTTTATTTTAATTATTTATGAGTTTATTTTTATAGAAATATTAATTGCAAAATAAATTATTAATTAGACAAATCTAATTTAAATAATTTATTTTTCATCAAAAAAATATATCCTTATAAAAAGACGCAAAATTTTAAAAACAAAAATTCATTATTCTATAATATATTTTATTTTTATTTCGAATCATTTTAGTTTTTCCTATTATATTTTAATTTATATCATTCTTATTAATAATAGTTTATTAATTTTTTATTGATCATTATTATAATATCTATTAATAAAATTATTTTTATTGAGTTTACATTATATATAATTATTAAGAATATTATAAGAAAATATTATATTAACATTTAAAAAAAAATAAAAAATTATTAAAATTTCAAAGGTTATAACCTTCAAAAATTTTAAAAAACATCAAAAAATTTAATTTTTTATTTTTTCATTCTTTAAATAAAAACTATAAATCACTAAAGTCCTATACACATAAATCACTATACACCAAAATACCTATATACTTAAACCATTAAACTAGTATATCCTGAATAATAAATAATAAATCTCAATTTTATTTGTATTCATTATAAATTTAAATATTCATTTTAATTATTTTTTAGTTTATTTTTATAGAATTATAAATTAAAAATAAATTATGTGGAAGACAAATATAATTTAAATAATTTACTTTTAATAAATAAAATTATAAACTTATAAAAAGAAGCAAAACATCAAAAAAATTATTATTTAGTATTATATTTTACTTTGATTTTGAATAAATTTACGTTTTACAAATATATTTTAAAAAATATCTATGTTATTAATAATAGTTTATTAATTTATTTTTTGATCATTAATATAATATCTATCAATATAATTGTTTATATTGAATTAACATGATATATAATTTTTAAGATTATTATAACTAAATATAGTATTCACAAATAAAAAAAATTTAAAAATTGTTATATTTTGAAAAGCTATAACCTTCAAAAATGAGTAAAAATAACGAAAATAATTTTTTTGTTATATCATTTTTTAAATAAAACTTATAAACCATTAAATGCCTAGATACAAAAATCTCTAAACTCCAAAACCCCGGAGTCCTTAAATACCTAAACCTTTAAACTCGTAACCCTTAAATATAATTTAAATAATTTATATAAATATTAATTACAAATTAAATTATGAGTGACAAATATAATTTAAATAATATATTTTTCATCAAAAAAATATATAAGCTTATATATAGTTATAATAATATTATTACTAAATATTATATTCACATTTTTAAAAAATTTTAAATTTTTTATATTTTCAAATGTTATGACATTTCAAAGTTTGAAAAATATCAAAAATACATTTTTTGTTATTTCATTGTTTAAATAAAATCTATAAACCATTAAATGCTTAAATATTTAAATCAATAACTTCTAAAATTCGAAAACCCTAAATAGATATATTTTTTAAATATGTATATTCTAAATAATAAATAAAAAATCTCATTTTTATTTTTTACTTATAATTTTAAATATTCATTTTAATTATTTATTTGTTTATTTTTATATAAATATTAAATACAAAATAAATTATAAGTTGGAAAAAAATAATTTATATAAAGTATTTTTCAACAAAAAATATAGATAAACTTATTTAAAGAAGAAAATATTAAAAACAAAAAAGTATTATATAGTAATATATTTTACTTTCTTTCTGAATCATTTTAAGTTTTGTATTTATATTTTAATTGATATTTAACTTATTAATAATAGATTATTAATTTATTTTTTGATCATTATTAGAATATTTATCAATAAAAATATTTATATTTAATTTATATGATATATAAATTTAATAATTATTATAACTAAATATTGTATTCACTTTTGAAAAACATTTTAAAATTATTATATTTTCAAAGACAATAACCTTAGAACATGTGAAAAAACAAAAATAAATATTTTTTTTGTTTCATTGTTTAAATAAAACCTATAAATCACTAAATGCCTAAACACTTAAATCACTAAACTACAAAATCCCGATACCCCTATATAGATAATCGTTTAAACGGGTATCCCCTAAATAATAATTAATAAATCTCATTTTTATTTTTTTTTATTTTAATTTAAAAAATTCATTTTGATTTTTTAGTTTTTTAATTATATATATATATTAATTATAAAATAAATTATGAGTTAAAAATATAATTTATAAAAATTATTTTTCATCAAAAAATAGATAAGCTTATAAAAAGAATAAAAATTTAAAAATAAATAATTATTATTAAGTATAATATTTTGCTTTGCTTCTAAAACATTTTAGGTTTTGATATTATATTTTAAGTAATATCAATCTTATTCATAATAGATTTTTAATTTATTTATTGATAATTATTTGAATATCTATCAATAAAATTATTTATTTTGAATTTATATGATATATAATTATTATGATTATTATAAATAAATATTTATTCACTTTTTAAAAAAATTTAAATATTATTTTATTTTCAAAGTTTATAATCTTTGAAAATATCAAAAAATAATAAAAGTAATTTTTTTTCATTTATTTCTTTAATAAAACCTATAAACCACTAAATGCATACACAGTTAAATCAGTAAACTCCTAAACCACGTAATGCCTAAATACATAAACCATTAAACCGCTATATACTTCTTAATAATTAATAAATCTAATTTTTATTTCAATTTATTATAATTTTAAATATTCATTTTAATTATTTATTAGTTTATTTTTATTGAAATATTTATTAAAAAATAAAGTATGAGTGCGACAAATATAATTTAATTAATTTATTTTTAATAAAAAAAAATATACCGTTCTAAAAGAAGTAAAAATTTAAAAATTAATAATTATTATCCAGTAATATATTTTACATTAATTTTGAATCAATTTGGGTTTTGTAAATATTTTATAATTAATATCTATCTTTATTTTAATAGTTTGTTAATTTAATTTTTGGTCATTATTATATTGTCTATCAATAAAATTGTTTATATTGAATTTATTTGATATATAATATTATTAATATTATTATAACTAAATATTATATTCACATTTCAAAAAATTGCAAATATTATTATATTTTTCAAAGGTTATAAGCTATGAAAATGATAACAAATTATAGAAAATTTTTTTGTCATTTTATTTTTTTATATAAAATTTATAAACCACTAAAAACCTAAAAACATAAATCGCTAAACTCCTACCGACAAAACGACTATTATTTAAACTATTAAACTAGTATACATTAATAATAAATCTTAAATGTCATTTTAATTTTTATTCAGTATAATTTTAAATTTATATTTTAATTATTTATCAGTTTATTTTTATTGAAATATTAATTACAAAATAAATTATTAGTGAGACGTATCTAATTTAAATTAAACCTGTATCACTAAATAATAAATAATAAATCACATTTTTTATTATAATTTTAAATATTCATTTTAATTATTTATTTGTTTATTTATATATAAATATTAATTACAAAATAAATTATGAGTTAGACAAATATAATTTATATAAATTATTTTTCATCAAAAAATATAGATAAACTTATCAAACGAAAAAAAAATTCAAAAACCAAAAATATTATATAGTAATATATTTTTCTTTGCTTCTGAATCATTTTAAGTTTTGTAATTATATTTTAATCAATATCTATCTTATTACTAATGGATTATTAATTTATTTTTTGATTATTATTAGAAAATTTTTCAATAAATTTGTTTATATTGAATTTATATAATATATAAATATAATGATTAGTATAACTAAATATTGTATTCACATTTGAAAAAAATATAAAAAATTATTATATTTTCAAAGGTTATAACCTTTGAAAAGATCAAAAAATAATATAAATAAATTTTTTGTTATTTTATTTTTTAAATAAAACCTATAAACCACTCATTGCTATGGGTGCTCATGGGACGGCACAGGATGGGGATTACAAATCTCCAGTCAATTTCCACACTTCGGAGATTTTTTTTTAAAGATCCAGACTCGTCCCTTAGGTTGAAAATATCATGATGGGACGGAACGGAGATCGAGAATTTTGGGTAGGATAAAATGGTTCCGGGATGGAACGGAGTTAGTTCATGTCGAAACCTTTTGTTTTACCATTTATCATTCCTTAGTTATGTATCTTTCAAACTCAAATTGGGCCAATTTTGTTTTGTAAAATAGGTTGAATACTACAAATGAGTTCCTTTACCTTGACAAAAACTTTGATGTGAAGAAAAGGATATAAATATTAAATAGAATGAGACCGAGTTGTGTGCTTAATTTGGTTCTTTGTTTTTTCATAACTTGGCTTTGTTCAGCCGAGTGAAAGTTAACCATAATAGCAATACTACATTTTTTATACAATTACTTAAAATATTAAGGAATAGCTAAAGATGACCACAAACATTGGTAGCAGCAATTATTACGTAAGTAATTGCTAAAATTAGGCAGCTTAATATAACAAAAAAATACAACTAATAACAAACATGATAATAATCATTTCAAAGGTACGTCCCGGAACAGCAACAAAAATCCAAACCCAATTAATTATCTCTTCTACAACTCCTCCCTTTTCTTCCTCTACTGTAGAAGGACAACCAAAGATGAAAACGTGTTAATCATGTAGACATAAATTTCTAAGATGAAAATGTAATAAAAAACAAAATATTACCTTATAAAATTTTATACACCCATTCAAAATTTAGTTGGCCAACTATAGTTGGAAGAATATTTGGATCTTGTGAACCCTCTGAAAATTGTAATTGAACCATATTTTTATTAAATTGAATGAATAAAATAAGTAAAAGTGAAAATAAATTTACATGATTGGTATACTAACATGATTCATTATCATCAAGGTCTTGAACTAATTCTTCAATTTCAATAGGTTTGTTTGAGATTCTCAACCAATCTTGTAGATATATGAAAACTTCAGCTGTAATAGTTGTTAAAGAACTCCTAAATTTATCTAACGTTCTCCCCTCAGTGCTAAAAGTAGATTCGTAGGCCACAGTAGATGCTTGGATAGCCAATACATCCCTTGCTCCATTTTCCAAAGAAGGATACCTAACCTCATTTACCTTCCACCAGTTTAAAAGATCAAAATCAATTCTATTTTTTTCAAGTTTGTCCTCCAAGTACATATCCAACTTTTCCAAAGCTGCAACTTCTTGTTCTTTCTCAAATTCAACAAAAAAAATCAACATAAGTATCACTATCATCAAAGAAATCATCATTTTTCTTCAACACAGTAGAAGAGAAATCATCTTCTTTTGATTCATCTTCATTTAAATCTTTATAATCATCCATCATCTCATTTAAAGTATTTATAACCTTTTTGACCAAATTTTTAGCCAATTTATCTTTATAATGCTAAGTGTACTTAACCTTGAGATATTTGAGATTATATCTAGGATTCAACACTACTACTACAAAAAGCATAATATTTGTTGACTGAAGAGAACCCCAATATTTGTAGAATTTATGCCTCATTTTCATCCCCATTTTTCTCAAATTATGTTTAGGATATGAGCACAACATCTCATATGAAAATGCTCGCCTCTCAAAGGTACAACAATTTTCTTCACACGCTTTTTTTCAATTGTTCAACTGCAACATCATTATTTGATGCATTGTCAACAATAATGCACATCAACTTTCTCAAACCTCATTTACTCATGCAAAACTCAATAGCATTTCTAATATTAACTACAGAATGACTTTTAATTACACAAAAGATCAAAATCCTTCTATGCATATTCCATTGAGAATCAATGATTTGAACAGTCAAACATATATAAGACAAATTTAGAATGCTAGTCCTAGTGTCGGCAGTCAATGAAACTCTATAATAATGAGATGATATGCTATCAAATAATTTCTTCTTTTTCTTCACAAACAAAGAAAAACAATCCCTCAATATAGAGTGCCAAGATGGAATTTTAAATTGAGGTTCAGATGTACCTTGACTTTCTTTTGCAATTGGATTTGAAGAACCTGCTGTAACAATATGAGGGTTCGTGAAAGAATGATGATTAGATTTACCAGTACTTTTATCATTTGAGATGTGATCATCTTCAATTTATTATATTTTTCGTTTACCACTAGATTGTGCCATCTGCATTGCCATTAATTAATATGATATTTTAAGTATAATTACATATAAATATTTCAAAAAAGCAAGCTCTACAAAACTGACTGTAATACATTCAGCCCACTCATTCGGCCCAACCACAACACCACATAAGACAAAATACGTGAGAGAACGTGACGGGAAAAATCAAAGTCAATAGATTTTCTCAGTCCCGATTCTTTCGGGACAAGACTTCAGGTCTGGTCATGAATCTTCGAGTCGCGTGAGCAGCCCTACTAAATGCATATAAAGTTAAATCAGTAATCTCTTAAACTTCTTAATGCCTAAATACATAAACCATTAATAAATATGATATTTTTAAATATTCATTTTAATTATTTATTAGTGTATTTATTTAGAAATATTTATTACAAAATAAATTATGAGTGAGACAAATATAATTTAAATAATATATTATTTACATAATATAAATATATGTTTATAAAAGAAGTATAAATTTAAAAATTAAATACTATTATAAAGTAATTTAAGTTACATGAATTTTGAATCAATTTGGGTTTTGTAAATATTTTTTAATTAATATCTATCTTAATATTAATAGTTTTTAAATTTAATTTTTAATCATTATTATAATATCTATCAATAAAATTATTTATATTACATTTATATGATATATAATTATTAATATTATTATAACAAAATATTGTATTAAAATTTCAAAAAATTTTAAATTTTATTATATTTTCAAATGTTATAACCTATGAAAATGATAAAAAATTATAGGAATTTTTTTTTTAGTTATTTTATTTTTTTAAATAAAACCTATAAACAACTAAAAACCTAAAAACATAAATCGCTAAACTCCTAATGACAAAACCTGTAAATACTTAAATCATTAAACTGGTATACATTAATAATATATCATAAATCTCATTTTAATTTTTATTCAGTATACTTTTAAATTTTTATTTTAATTATTTATCAATTTATTTTATAAAAATATTAATTACAAAAAAAATTATTAGTGAGACAGATATAATTTAAATTAAACCGCTATACCTTAAATAATAAATAATAAATCTCATTTTTTTTCATTATAATTGTAAATATTCATTTTAAGTATTTATTTGTTTATTTATATATAAATATTATTTACAAAATAAATTGAATTAGACAAAAATAATTTATATAAATTATTTTTCATCAAAAAATTATTGATAAACTTTTTAAAAGAAAAAGATATTCAAAACAAAAAATTATTATATAGTAATATATTTTGGTTTTCTTCTGAATCATTTTAGGTTTTGTAATTATATTTTAATTGATATCTAACTTATTAATAATAGATTATTAAATTATTTTTTTATCATTATTATAATATTTATCAATAAAAATGTTTATATTGAATTTATATGATATATATATTTTATAATTATTATAACTAAATATTATATTCACTTTTGAAAAAAATTATTATATTTTCAAATATTATAACCTTTTAACATGTGAAAAAATAAAAAAAAATATTTTTTTTATTATTTTATTGTTTAAATAAAACCTACAAACCACTAAATGCCTAAACACGTAAATCACTAAACTATAAAATCCAGATACCCCTATATAGATAATCCTTTAAACCGGAATACCCTAAATAATAATTAATAAATCTCATTTTTATTTGTTTTCAATATAATTTAAAAAATTTATTTTGATTCTTTAGTTTTTTATTTATATATATATATTAATTATAAATTAAATTATGAGTTAAAAATATAATTTATAAAAATTATTTTTCATCAAAAAATAGATAAGCATATAAATAGAATAAAAATTTTTTAAAAAATAATTATTATTAAGTAATATATTTTGCTTTGATTTTGAAGCATTTTAGGTTTTGATATTATATTTTAAGTAATATCAATCTTATTCATATTAGATTTTTAATCTATATTTTGATAATTATTATAATATCTATCAATAAAATTATTTATATTGAATTTATATGATATATAATTATTATGATTATTATAAATAAATATTATATTCACTTTTGAAAAAGATTTAAAAATTATTATATTTTCAAAGGTTATAATCTTAAAAAATGAGACAAAATAATAAAAATAAATTTTTAGTTATTTTATTTTTTAAATTAAACCTATAGACCATTTAATGATTTCTTACTTAAATTTGTAATCTCATAAACCCCGAAACCCCTAAATACATAAAAATTTTAACATCTATATACTACTTAATAAATAATAAATCTCATTTTTATTTCTATTTATTATAATTTTAAATACTCAGTTAATTATTTATAGTTTACTTATTTAGAAAAATTAATTACAAAATAAATTTCGTGTAAAACAAATATTATTTAAATATTTTATTTTTAATCAAAAAAAATATAAGCTTATAAAAACAAGGACAAATTTAAAAATTAATTATTATTATTTAGTAATATATTTTGATTTGATTTTGAATCATTTTGTGTTATGTAAATATATTTTAATTAATATTTATATTATTAATAATAGTTTATCAAATTAATTTTTGATCATTTTTATAATATCTATCATTAAAATTGTTTATATTGAATTTATATGATATATAATTAGTATGATTAATATAATTAATCTTAGTATTCACTTTTCTAAAAATTTTAAAAATTATTTTATTTTCAAAGGTTATAACCTTTGAAAATAATTAATCCATTAACCCGGTATATCACATATAATAAATCATAAATCTCATTTTGATTTGTATTCATTATAATTTTAAATATTCATTTTAATTATTTATTAGTTTATTTTTTATAGAAATATTAATTACATAATAAATAATTAGCGAGAAAACTATAATTTTAAAAATTATTTTTAATCAAAATAAATATAAGCTTATAAAAAGAAGTAAAAAGTTAACAACAAAAAATTATTATTTAGAATATATTTTACATTGCTTTTGAATCATTATATATAGGTTTTGCAATTATATTTAATTGCTATCAATCTTATTAAGAATAATTTATTAGTTTATTATTTGATCAATTTTATAATATCAAACAATAAAATTACTTATATTCAATTAAAATGTCTTATAATTATTAAGTTATTATAACTAAATATTATATTTACATTTGAAAAAATTTAAAAATTATTATATTTTCAAAGGTTATAACCTTCAATTTATTAATTATTAAGTAGCATATAGCGGTTTAATGGTTTATTTATTTAGGCATTATGGGGTTTAGGAGTTTATTGATATAAATCTTTATGCATTTAGTGGTTTATAGGTTTTATTTAAAAAATAAAATAACATATAGTTTATTTTTATTATTTTTTCATATTTTCAAAAGTTATAACCATTGAAAATATAATAATTTTTAAATTTTTTTCAAAAGTGAATTCAATATTTAGTTATAATAATCATTATATTTATATATCATATAAATTCAATTTAAACAATTTTATTGATAAATATTCTAATAATGATCAAAAAATAAATTAATAAATAATTATTAATAAGATAGATATCAATTAAAATATAATTACTAAATTTAAAATGATTCAGAAGTAGAGCAAAATATATTACTATATAATAAATTTTAGTTTTAAAATTTTTATTCTTTTTATCAGTTTATCTATATTTTTCGATGAAAAATAATTTATATAAATTATATTTGTCTAACTAAAATTTATTTTGTAATTAATATTTATATAAAAAATAAACGAATAAATAATTAAAATGAATATTTTAAATTATAATGAAAAAAATAATATCGAGATTTATTATTTATTATTTATTATTTAGGTTATACTAGTTTAAAAGGATTATCTTTTTAGGGTTTTACAGATTTAGGAGTTATTGATTTAAGTGTTTAGGCATTTAGTGGTTTATAGGGTTTATTTAAATAATGAAATAACCAAAAATTTATTTTTGATATTTTCTCACATTTTCAAAGGTTATAACCTTTGAAAATATAATAATTTTAAAATTTTATAAAAATGTGAATACAATATTTTGTAATAATAATCATTATAATTATATATAATCTAAACAAAATATAAAAAATTTTATTAATAGATATTAAATCAATTATCAAAAATAAATTAATATGCTATTATTAATATGATAGATATAATTAAAATATAATTGCAAAACCTAAAATTATTCAAAATCAAAGTAAAATTTATTACTAAATAATAATTTTTGTTATTTAGTTTTTGCTTCTTTTTATAAGGTTATATATTTTTTGATGAAAAAGAAATTATTTAAATTAAATTTATATCACTCATAATTTATTTTGTAATTAATATTTTAATAAATTATTTAAATTATAATTAAGTTTACGAGCATAAAAGTTTAAGTATTTAGGGTCTTTGTGTTAAGGAGTTTAGTGATTTAAGTGTTTAGGGATTTAGTGGTTTATAAGTTTTATTTAAACAATGATATAACATAAAATTTATTTTTTTTTATTTTTTCTAATTTTTGAACGTTATATCCTTTGAAAATATAATAATTTTTAAATTTTTTTCAAATGTAAATAGAATATTTATTTATAAGAATCTTCATAAATATAAGTCATTTAAATTCAATATCAATAATTACATTGCTAGATATTATAATAATGATCAAAAAATAAATTAATAAACTATTATTAATAAAATAGTTATTATTTAAAAACTATTTGAAAAATCTAAATTTATTCAAATCAATGTAAAATAAATTAATAAATAATAATTTTTTTTAATGTTTTAATTTTTTTATAAGTTTATATTTTTGTTATTAAAAATAAATTATTTAAATTATATTTGTCTTAATCATGATTTATTTTGTAATTTATAATTCTATAATAATAAACTAATAAATAATACAATGAATATTTAAAATTATAATGAATACAACTAAAATTGAGATTTATTATTTATTATTCAGGATATACCGGTTTAATGGTTTAAGTATTTAGGTGTTTTGTGGTTTAGGAGTTTAGTGATTTAATTGTTTAGACCTTTAGTGATTTATAGTTTTTATTTAAAGAATGAAAAAACAAAAAATTAATTTTTTGATTTTTTTAATTTTTGAAGGTTATAACCTATGAAAATATAATAATTTTTAATTTTTTTTAAATGTGAATATAATATTTAGTTATAATAATCTTAATGATTATATATAATGTAAACTCAATATAAATTATTTTATTGATAAATATTATAAAATGATCAATAAATAAATTAATAAACGAGTATTTATAAGAATGATATAAATTAAAATATAATTGTAAAATCTAAAATGATTCAAAATCAAAATAAGCTATATTACTAAATAATAATTATTTATTTTTAAAAATTTACATTTTTTTAAAAGCATTTTTTTTAATTAAAAATAAATTATTTAAACTATATATGTCGCATTAATAATTTATTTTGTAATTAATATTTCTATAAAAATAAACTGATAAATAATTAAAATGAATATTTAAAATTATAATGAATACTAATAAAAATGAGATTTATGATTTATTATTTGGACTATACTAATTTAATGTTTTAAGTATTTATGGGCTTCGGGGTTTAGGAGTTTAGTCATCTTAGTATTTAGTAATTTAGTGGTTTATAGGTTTTATATAAAAAATAAAAAAACTAAAAATTTATTTTTGTTATTTTTTCTCATTTTTGATGGTTATAACTTTTGAAAATATAATAATTTTTAAATTTTTTTTTGAAAAGTGAATACAATATGAAGTTATAATAATCATAATAATTATATATAATATAAATTCAATATAAACTATTTTATTTATATTTATTATAATAATGATCATAAAAAAGTAATAACCAATTATTAATAAGATAAATATTGTTTAAAATATATTTGCAGAACCTAAAATGACTCAAAATCAAAGTGAAATATTTTACTAAATATTAATTTTAAATTTTTAAATTTTTGTATCCATTTATAAGCCTATATATTTTTTGATGAAAAATAAATTATTTAAATTATATTTGTCTCACTAATAATTTATTTTTTAATTTATATTTCTATAAAATTAAACTAATAAATAATAAAAATGTATATTTAAAATTATAATGAAGACTAGAAAAATGAGATTTATGATTTATTATTTAGGGTATAACTATTTAATTGTTTAAGTTTTTTTATGGTCTTGGGGTTAAGGAGTTTATTGATTTATATGTTTACACATTTAGGTGTTTATAGGTTTTATTTAATTAATGAAATTACAAAAAATTTATTTTTATGAATTTTCGTGATTTTCAATGCTTATAACTCTTTAAAAATATAATAATTTTTAATAGTTCTAAAATATGAATACAATACTTAGTTATAATAATCTTAATAATAATATTTGTTGTAGAATCAATATAAAAAAATGTATTAATATATATTATAAGAATGATCAAAAAATAAATTAATAAAATTTATTAATAAGATTGATATTAATTAAAATATATTTGTAGAACCCAAAATAATTCAAAATCAAAGTAAATTTTATTACTAAATAAAATTTTAAATTTTTGAAATTTTTTTTATTTTTAAAAGCTTATTTTTTTAATAAAAAATAATTTATTTAAATTATATCTGTCTCACTCATTATTTAATTTGTAATTAATATTTCTATAAAAATAAACTAAAAAATAATTAAAATGAATATTTTAAATTATAATGAATATAAATAAAAATGAGATTTATTATTTATTATTTAGGTTATATAGGTTTATGGTTTAAGTATTTAGGGGGTTTTGGAGTTTTGGAGTCTAGAGATTTAAATGTTTAGTCATTTCGTGGTTTATAAGTTTTATTTAAATAATAAAATAATAAAAAATTATTTTTGTGATTTTTTATCATTTTTGAAGGTTATAACCTTTGAAAATATAATAATTTTTAAATTTTTTTTGATATGTAAATATAATATTTTATTATAATAACTTAATAATTATAAGACATTTTAATTGAATATAAGTAATTTTATTGTTCGATATTATAAAAATGATCAAATAATAAATTAATAAACTATTATTAATAAGATTGATCGCAATTAAAATATAATTGCAAACCCTATATATAATGATTCAAATTCAAAGTAAAATATATTACTAAATAATAATTTTTTGTTTTTAAATTATTACTTCTTTATATAAGCTTATTTTTTTGATTAAAAATAAATTATTAAAATTATATTTGTCTACTCATTATTTATTTTGTGATTGATATTTCTATAAAAATAAACTAATAAATAATTAAAATGAATATTTAAAATTATAAAGAACACAAATTAAAATGATATTTATGATTTATTGTATATGGTATACCGATTTAATGGTTTGATTATTTAGTGCTTTATATGTTTTATTTATATAATAAAAATTTAAAATTCTATTTGTGATTTTTTCTGATTTTTAAAGGTTATAAGCTTTGAAAATAAAATAATTTTAAAATATTTCGAAATGTGAATACCATGTATAATTATATTAATCTTACTAATTATATATCATATAAATTCAATATAAATAATTTTAATGATAGATATTATAATAAAGATCAAAAATTAAATTAATAAACTATTATTAATAATATAGATAAAATATTAAATATATTTCCAAATCATAAATTTATTCAAAATAAAAGTAAAATATATTACAAAATAATACTTTCTTTGATGTTTTGCTTCTTTTTATAAGTTTATATTTTTTGTTATTAAAAGTAAATAATTTAAATTATATTTGGCTTCCTCATTATTAATTTTTAATTTATAATTCTATAAATATAAACTAATAAATAATTAAAATGAATATTTATAATTATAATGAATACAAATAAAATAGAGATTTATTATTTATTATTCAGGATATACTAGTTTAATAGTTTAAGTATTTAGGGGTTTTGAAGTATAGTATTTTAAGTGTTTAGTCCTTTAGTGATTTATAGTTTTTATTTAAAGAATGAAAAAATAAAAAATTTAATTTTATTATTTTTTTAAATTTTTGAAGGTTATAACCTTTGAAATTATAATAATTTTTAATTTTTTTTAAATGTGAATATAATATTCAGTAATAATAATCTTAATAATTATATATAATGTAAACTCAATATAAATAATTTTATTAATAGATATTATAATAATGATCAATACAAAATTAATAAACTATTATTAATAAGAATGATATAAATTAAAATATAATTGCAAAAACTAAAATGATTCAAAATCATAATAAAATATATTACCAAATAATAAATTTTTGTCTTTAAAATTTTACCAATTTTTATCAGCATATATATTATTTTTGATAAAAAATAAATTATTTAAAATAGATCTGTCTCACTAATAATTTATTTTGTAATTAATATTTCTATAAAAATAAACTGGTAAATAATTAAAATTAAAATTTAAAATTACACTTAATAAAAATTAAATTGAGATTTATGTTTTATTATTAAAGTATCCCAATTTAATAGTTTAACTATTTTGACGTTTTGTCATTTAGGAGTTTAGTGATTTATGTTTTTATGCAATTCGTGGTTTATAGGTTTTATTTAAACAATAAAATAATAAAAAAATATTGAAATTTTTTGTCATTTTCATAGGTTATAACCTTTGAGAATATAATAATATTTAAAATTCTTTGAAATGCGAATACAATATTTAGTAATAATAATTTTAATTATTATATATCATATAAATTCAATATAAATAATTTTATTGATAGATATTATATTAATGATAATAAATAAAATTAATAAACTTTTATAATAAGATTAATATTTATTAATAAATATTTACAAAACCCAAATTGATTCAAAATTAATGTAAAAAATATTACTGTATAATAATTTTTAATTTTTATATTTTTACTTCTTTTATAAGCATATATATTTTTTATGATTAAAAAAAATTATTTAAATTATATTTGCTGCACTCATAATTTATTTTATAATAAATATTTCTATAAAATTAAACTAATAAATAATTAAAATGAATAAATAAACTATAATAAATAGAAATTAAAATTTGATTTATTAATTATTATGTATTATATAGTAGTTTAATGGTTTATGTATTTAGGTATCACGGGATTTAGGTGTTTACTAATTTAATTGTGTATGCATTTAGTGGTTTATAGGTTTTATTTAAAAAATAAATTAACAAAACATTTATTTTTATTATTTTTTGATATTTTCAAAGGTTATACCCTTTGAAAATATAATAATTTTAATTTTTTTTCAAAAGTGAATTCATTATTTAGTTATAATAATAAATATATTTATATATCATTATTTCAACATAAATAATTTTAGTGATAAATATTCTAAAAATGATCAAAAAATAAATTAATAATCTATTATTAATAAGATAGATTTCAATTAAAATAAAATTACATAACATAAAATGAATAATAAGCAAAGTAAAATATATTACGATATAATAATTTTTTGTTTTGAAATTTTTTTTAAAAAAAAAGTTTATCTATATTTTTTTGATTAAAAATATTTTACATAAATTATATTTGTCTAACTCATAATTTATTTTTTTAAAATATTTATATAAAAATAAAAAATTAATAATAAAATGAATATTAAAAATTATAAAAAAAAATGAGATTTATTATTTATTATTTAGGGTATACCGGTTTAATTTAAGTTATATCTGTCTCACTAATAATTTATTTTGTAATTAATATTTCTATAAAAATAAACTAATAAATAATTAAAAAAAATTAAAATTATACTGAATAAAAATTAAAATGAGATTTATGTTTTATTATTAATGTATTCCAGTTTAATGGTTTATGTATTTTGAGGTTTTGTCATTTAGGAGTTTAACGATTTATGTTTTTAGGCATTTAGTGATTTATAAGTTTTATTTAAACAATAAAATAACAAAAAAAAATTGTAATATTTTGTCATTTTCAAAGGTTATAACCTTTGAAAATTTAATAATATTTAAAATTTTTTGAAATTTGAATACAATATTTATTTATAATAATTTTAATAATTCTATATCATATAAAATAAATATAAACAATTTTATTGATAGATATTATAATAATGATCAAAAATTAAATTAATAATCTTTTAATAATAAGATAAATATTAATTAAAAAATATTTACAAAACCCAAATTGATGCAAAATTAAAGTAAAATATATTACTGGATAATAATTTTTAATTTTTAAATTTTTACTTCTTTTATAAGCGTATATATTTTTTTTAGATTAAAAATAAATTATTTAAATTATATTTGTCGCACTCATAATTTATTTTGTCATAAATATTTCTATAAAAATTAACTAATAAATAATTAAAATGAATATATAAACTATAATAAATAGAAATAAAAATTAGATTTATTAATTATTATGTATTATATAGCTGTTTAATAATTTATGTATTTAGGTATTACGGGGTTTATTGTGTTTACTGATTTAATTGTGTATGCATTTAGTGGGTTATAGGTTTTATTTAAAAAATAAATTAACAAAACATTTATTTTTATTATTTTTTGATATTTTCAAAGGTTATAACCTTTGAAAATATAATAATTTTTAAATTTTTTTCCTAAGCAAATTCAATATTTAGTTATAAAAATCATTATATTTATATATCATATAAATTCAATATAAATAATTTTAGTGATAAATATTCTAATAATGATCAAAAAATAAATTAATAATCTATTATAAAAAAGATATATATCAATTAAAATGTAATTACAAAACATAAAATGATTCCTAAGCAAAGTAAAATATATTACAATATAATAATTTTTGTTTTGAAAATTTTTTTTATTTAAAAAGTTTGTCTATATTTTTTTGAATAAAAATAATTTACATAAATTATATTTTTCTAACTCATAATTTATTTTTTAATTAATATTTATATAAAAATAAAATATTAATAATTAAAATGAATATTAAAAATTATAATGAAAAAATGAGATTTATTATTTATTATTTTGGGTATACTGGTTTAATTTAAGTTATATTTGTCTCACTAATAATTTATTTTGTAATTAATATTTCTATAAAAATAAACTAATAAATAATTAAAATAAACATTTAAAATTATACTGAATAAAAATTAAAATTAGATTTATGATTTATTATTAATGTATACCAATTTAATAGTTTAAGTATTTTGAGGTTTTGTTGTTTAGGAGTTTAGCAATTTATGTTTTTAGGCATTTAGTTGTTTATAGGTTTTATTTAAACAATAAAATAAGAAAAAAAATTGTAATTTTTTGTCATTTTCAAATGTTATAACCTTTGAAAATTTAATAATATTTAAAATTTTTTGAAATTTGAATACAATATTTAGTTATAATAAATTTAATAATTCTATATCATATAAAATAAATATAAACATTTTTATTGATAGATATTATAATAATGATCAAAAATTAAATTAATAAACTATTTATAATAAGATAGATATTAATTAAAAAATATTTACAAAACCCAAATTGATTCAAAATTAAAGTAAAATATATTAGTTGATAATAATTTTTAATTTTTAATAATACTTCTTTTATACTTCTTTTTAAAGCATATATATTTTTTTGATTAAAAATAAATTATTATAAATTATATGTGTCGCACTCATAATTTATTTTGTAATAAAATTTTATATAAAAATAAACTAATAAATAATTAAAATGAATATTTAAAATAATAATAAATTGAAATAAAAATTAAATTTATTAATTTTTTAAGTAGTATATAGCGGTTTAATGGTTTATGTATTTAGGTATTACGCGGTTTAGGAGTTTACTGATATAATTGTGTATGCATTTAGTGGTGTATAGGTTTTATTTAAAAAATAAAATAACAAAAAATTTATTTTTATTATTTTTTCATATTTCCAAAGGTTATAAACCTTTGGAAATATAATAATTTTTAAATTTTTTTCAAAAGTGAATTCAATATTTAGTTATAATAATCATTATATTTATAATCATATAAATTCAATATAAACAATTTTATTGATACATATTCTAATAATGATCAAAAAATAAATTAATAATCTATAATTAATAAGATAGATATTAATTAAACAAAAGATAAATATCAATTAAAATATAATTATAAAACCTAAAATGATTTCTAAGCAAAGGAAAATATATTACTATATAATAATTTTTTGTTTAGATATTTTTTTTTCTTTTAAAAAGTTTATCTATAATTTTTGATGTAAAATAATATATATAAATTATATTTCTCTACCTCAATTTATTTTGTAATTAATATTTATATATAAATAAACAAATAAATAATTAAAATGAAAATATAAAATTATAATCAAAAAAATATTATATTTATTATTTATTATTTAGGGTATACCAGTTTAATTTAATTTATATCTGTCTAACTAATAATTTATTTTGTAATTAATATTTCAATAAAAATAAACTGATAAATAATTAAAAAAAAATTTAAAATTATACTGAATAAAAATTAAAATGAGATTTATGTTTTATTATTAATGTATACCAGTTTAATGGTTTATATATTTTGAGGTTTTGTCATTTAGGAGCTTAACGATTTATGTTTTTAGGCATTTAGTGATTTATAAGTTTTATTTAAACAATAAAATAACAAAAAAAATTGTAATATTTTGTCATTTTCAAAGGTTATAACCTTTGAAAATTTAATAATATTTAAAATTTTTTGAAATTTGAATACAATATTTAGTTATAATAATTTTAATAATTCTATATCATTTAAAATAAATATAAACAATTTTATTGATAGATATTATAATAATGATCAAAAATTAAATTAATAATCTATTAATAATAAGATAAATATTAATTAAAAAATATTTACAAAACCCAAATTGATGCAAAATTAAAGTAAAATATATTATTGGATAATAATTTTTAATTTTTAAATTTTTACTTCTTTTATAAGCGTATATATTTTTTTGATTAAAAATAAATTATTTAAATTATATTTGTCGCACTCATAATTTATTTTGTAATAAATATTTCTATAAAAATAAACTAATAAATAATTAAAATGAATATATAAACTGTAATAAATAGAAATTAAATTAGATTTATTAATTATTATGTATTATATAGCTGTTTAATGATTTATGTATTTAGGTATTACGGGGATTAGGTGTTTACTGATTTAATTGTGTATGCATTTAGTGGTTTATAGGTTTTATTTTAAAAATAAATTAACAAAACATTTATTTTTATTATTTTTTGATATTTTCAAAGGTTATAACCTTTGAAAATATAATAATTTTTAAATTTTTTTAATAAGCAAATTTAATATTTAGTTATAAAAATCATTATATTTATATATCATATAAATTCAATATAAATAATTTTAGTGATAAATATTCTAATAATGATCTAAAGATAAATTAACAATCTATTATAAAAAAGATATATATCAATTAAAATGTAATTACAAAACATAAAATGATTCCTAAGCAAAGTAAAATATATTACTATATAATAATTTTTTGTTTTGAAAATTTTTTTTATTTTAAAAGTTTGTCTATATTTTTTTAAATAAAAATAATTTACATAAATTATATTTTTCTAACTCATAATTTATTTTTTAATTAATATTTATATAAAAATAAAATATTAATAATTAAAATGAATATTAAAAATTATAATAATAAAATGAGATTTATTATTTATTATTTAGGATATACCGGTTTAATTTAAGTTATATTTGTCTCACTAATAATTTATTTTGTAATTAATATTTCTATAAAAATAAACAAATAAATAATTAAAATAAACATTTAGAATTATACAGAATAAAAATTAAAATTAGATTTATGATTTTTATTAATGTATACCAATTTAATGCTTTAAGTATTTTGAGGTTTTGTCGTTTAGAAGTTTAGCAATTTATGTTTTTAGGCATTTAGTTATTTATAGGTTTTATTTAAACAATAAAGTAAGAAAAAAAAATTGTAATTTTTGTTATTTTCAAATGTTATAACCTTTGAAAATTTAATAATATTTAAAATTTTTTGAAATTTGAATACAATATTTAGTTATAATAAATTTAATAATTTTATATCATATAAAATAAATATAAACATTTTTATTGATAGATATTATAAAAATGATCAAAAATTAAATTAATAAACTATTTATAATAAGATAGATATTAATTAAAAAATACATACAAAACCCAAATTGATTCAAAATTAAAGTAAAATATATTAGTTGATAATAATTTTAAATTTTTAATAATACTTCTTTTATACTTCTTTTTAAAGCATATATATATATTTTGATAAAAAATAAATTATTATAAATTATATGTGTCGCACTCATAATTTATTTTGTAATAAAATTTTATATAAAAATAAACTAATAAATAATTAAAATGAATATTTAAAATAATAATAAATTGAAATAAAAATTAAATTTATTAATTTTTTAGTAGTATATAGCGGTTTAATGGTTTATGTATTTAGGCATTACGCGGTTTAGGAGTTTACTGATATAATTGTGTATGCATTTAGTGGTGTATAGGTTTTATTTGAAAAATAAAATAACAAAAAATTTATTTTTATTATTTTTTCATATTTCCAAAGGTTATAAACCTTTGGAAATATGATAATTTTTAATTTTTTTTCAAAAGTAAATTCAATATTTAGTTATAATAATCATTATATTTATATATCATATAAATTCAATATAAATAATTTTATTGATACATATTCTAATAATGATCTAAAAATAAATTAATAATCTATAATTAATAAGATACATATTAATTAAAAAAAATAGATATCAATTAAAATATAATTATAAAACCTAAAATGATTTCAAAGCAAAGGAAAATATATTACTATATAATAATTTTTTGTTTAGATATTTTTTTTTCTTTAAAAAAGTTTATCTATAATTTTTTGATGAAATATAATATATATAAATTATATTTGTCTAACTCAATTTATTTTGTAATTAATATTTATATATAAATAAACAAATAAATAATTAAAATGAATATTTAAAATTATAATCAAAAAAATATAATATTTATTATTTATTATTTAGGGATACTGGTTTAATTTAATTTAGATCTGTCTCACTAATAATTAATTTTGTAATTAATATTTCTATAAAAATAAACTGATAAATAATTAATATAAAAATTTATAATTATACTGAATAAAAATTAATATGTGATTTCTTTTTTATTATTAATGTATACCAGTTTAATGGTTTATGTATATAGAGGTTTTGTCGTTTAGAAGTTTAGCAATTTATGTTTTTTGGCATTTTGTGGTTTATAGGTTTTATTTAAAAAATAAAATAACAAAAAATATATTTTTATTATTTTCAAAGGTTATATATAACCTTTCAAAATATAATAATTTTTAAATTTTTTTAAAAAGTTAATACAATCTTTAGTTATAATATCATTATATTTATATATCATATAAATTCAATATAAACAATTTTATTGATAAATATTCTAATAATGATTAAAAATTAATTTATAAACTATTATTGATAAGATAGATATCAATTAATATATAATTACAAAACCTAAAATGATTCAGAAGCAAAACAAAATATATTACTAAATAATAATATTTTGCTTTAAAATTTTATTTATTTTAAAAAGTTTATCTATAATTTTTTTTAAAAAACAATTTATATAAATTATATTTGTCTAACTCAATTTATTTTGTAATTAATATTTATATATAAATAAACAAATAAATAATTTAAATGAATATTTAAAATTATAATGAAAAAAAATTAAGATTTATTATTTATTATATAGGGATACCGGTTTAATTTAATTTAGATCTGTCTCACTAATAATTAATTTTGCAATTAATATTTCTATAAAAATAAACTGATAAATAATTAAAATAAAAATTTCAAATTATACTGAATAAAAATTTTTATGAGATTTATTATTTTTTATTAATGTATCCTAATTTAATGGAATAAGTATTTAGAGGTTTTGTCGTTTAGGAATTTATCAATTTATGTTTTTAGGATTTTAGTGGTTTATAAGTTTTATTTAAAAAATAAAATAACAATAAAATTAATTTTATATTTTTTTAATAATTTCAAATGTTATAACCTTTCAAAATATAGTAATTTTGTAATTTTTTTCAAAAGTGAATACAATCTTTAGTTATAATAATCATTATATTTATATATCAAATAAATTCAATATAAACAATTTTATTGATAAATATTCTAATAATGATCAAAAAATTAATTAATAATCTATTATTAATAAGATATATTTCAATTAAAAAAAGATAGATATCAATTAAAATATAATTATAAAACCTTACATGATTCAGAATAAATAAAAATATATTACTATATAATAATTTTTTTTTAGAAATTTTTTTTATTCTAAAATGTTTATTTATAAATTTTTGATTAAAAAATATATATATAAATTATATTTGTCTAACTCAATTTATTTTGTAAATAATATTTATATATAAATAAACAAATAAATAATTTAAATGAATATTTTAAATTATAATGAAAAAAAATAAGATTTATTATTTATTTTTTTGGGATACCGGTTTAATTTAAATTAGATATGTCACACTAATAATTTATTTTTTAATTAATATTTCTATAAAAATAAATGATAAATAATTAAAATAAAAATTTAAAATTATATTGAATAAAAATTAAAATGAGATTTAAGATTTATTATTAATGTATACCAGTTTAATGGTTTATGTATTTAGAGGTTTTGTAGTAAGGAATTTAGCTATTTATGTTTTTAGGCTTTTAGTGGTTTATAGGTTTTATATAAAAAAATAAAATAACAAAAAAAATTTATATAATTTGTTATCATTTTAATAGGTTATAACATTTGAAAATATAATAATATTTACAAAATTTTTGAAATGTGAATACAATATTTAGTTATAATAATATTAATAATTATATATCATATAAATTCAATATAAATAATTTTATTGATAGATAATATAATAATGATCAAAAATAAAATTAATAAACTATTAATAAAAATATAGATATTAATTAAAAAATATTTACAAAACCTAAATTGATTCAAAATTAAAGTTAAATTATTACTGGATAATAATTTTTAAATTTTTACATCTTTTATAAGCGTATATTTTTTTTATTAAAAATAAATTAATTAAATTATATTTGTCGCACTCATACTTTATTTTGTAATAAATATTTCTATAAAAATAAACTAATAAATAATTAAAATGAATATTTAAAATTATAATAAATAGAAAGAAAAATTTGATTTATTAATTATTAAGTAGTATATAGAAGTTTAATGGTTTATGTATTTAGGCATTATGGGGTTTAGGAGTTTACTGATTTAAATGTGTATTCATTTAGTGGTTTATAATTTTTATTTAAAAAATAAAATAAAAAAAATTATTTTTATTATTTTTTGATATTTTCAAAGGTTATAACATTTGAAAATATAATAATTTTTAAATTTTTTTCAAAAAGTGAATAAATATTTATTTATAATAATCATAATAATTATATATCATATAAATTCAATATAAACAATTTTATTGTTAGATATTCTAATAATTATAAAATAAATTAAAAATCTATGATGAATAACATTGATATTACTTAAAATATAATATCAAAACCTAAAATGATTTAAAAGCAAAGCAAAATATATTACTTTATAATAATTATTTGTTTTTAAATTTCTCTTCTTTTTATAAGCTTATTTATTTTATGATGAAAAATAATTTTTATAAATTATATGTTTAAATCATAATTTATTTTATAATTTATATATATATATATATATATATATATATATATATAAAACTAAAGAATCAAAATAAATTTTTTAAATTATAATGAAAACAAATAAAAATGAGATTTATTAATTATTATTTAGGGTATATCGGTTTAAAGGATAATATTTATAGGGATATCAAGATTTTGTTGTTTAGTGATTTAAGTGTTTAGGCATTTAGTGGTTTATAGGTTTTATTTAAACAATAAAATAACAAAACCTAAAATGATTCAGAAGCAAAGCAAGATATATTACTATATAATAATTTTTTGCTGTAAATTTTTTTTTCTTTTATAAGGTTTATCTATAATTTTTTGATAAAAAACAATTTACATAAATTATATTTGTCTAATTCAATTTATTTTGTAAATAATATTTATATATAAATAAACAAATAAATACTTAAAATGAATATTTACAATTATAATGAAAAAAATGAGATTTATTATTTGTTATTTAAGGTATAGCGGTTTAATTTAAATTATATCTGTCTCACTAATAATTTTTTTTGTAATTAATATTTCTATAAATTAAATTGATAAATAAATAAAATAAAAATTTAAAATTATACTGAATAAAATTAAAATGTGATTTATGATTTATTATTAATGTATACCAGTTTAATGATTTAAGTATTTTGAGGTTTTGTCATTAAGAGTTTAGCGATTTATGTTTTTAGGCTTTAAGTGGTTTATAGGTTTTATTTAAAAAAATAAAATAACAAAAAAAATTTCTTTAATTTTTTATCATTTTCATAGGTTACTAACATTTGAAAATATAATAATATTTAAAATTTATTGTAGTGTTAATACAATATTTTGTTATGATAATATTAATAATTATATATCATATAAATTTAATATAAATAATTTTATTGATAGATATTATAATAATAATCAAAGATTAAATTTATAAACTATTAATATTAAGATAGATATTAATTAAAAAATATTTACAAAACCCAAATTGATTCAAAATTAAAGTAACCTATATTACTTGATAATAATTAATAATTTTTAAATTTATACTTCTTTTATAAGCCTATATTTTTCTTTGATAAATAATATTTTATTTAAATTTTATTTGTCCCACTCATAATTTATTTTGTAATAAATATTTCTAAATAAATATACTAATAAATAATTAAAATGAATATTTAAAAATATAATAAATAGCAATAAAAAATAGATTTATTAATAATTAAGTATTATTTAGCTGTTTAATGGTTTATGTATTTAGGCATTACGGGATTTAGGAGTTTAGTAATTTAGCTTTATATGCATTTAGTAGGGCTGCTCACGGGACTCGGAAATTAGCGACACAACCCGAAGTCTTGTGTAGAAAGAATTGGGTCTGAGAAAAATCTGTTGACTATGACTTTTCCCGTCCCGTTCGGTAACGTATTTTTTATTTTGGGATAGTTCCGGATCTTAAGCAATATCCATCTCGAGAACCGTTCCGTACTAAAAAACCAATTCTAGACCCAAGAATATATATATATAACATGAAGATGCCACTAATTCTGCTACTGCCCATCCAATTGCGACGCACCTATTGCTGTTCCGATGAGTTCCAGGCCACCTCATGTGCCTTTCCAACCGTGTTTAGTTAGGTCCAGCCCTTGTCCGTCACTTCTGGTTGCCTCCACCGTGTCCCAGATGCCAACAGCCTTTTAGTTTGTTTTTTTTTTGAAGAGAATTGAGTGAATAATTATTATTATTATGTGTTTCAATCATTTCTGTTGAGTATTGGTTATGGTATTGTGGTTGGGCCGAATGAGTGTGCTGAATGTGTTACCGTTAGTTTTGTAGAGCTTGCTTGTTTGAAATATTTATATGTATTTATGCTTAACATATCATATTAATTAATGGCAATGCAGATGGCACAATCCAGCGGTAATTGAAAAATACAATAAATTGAAGATGATAACATCTCAAACGATCAAAGTACTGGTAAATCTAATCATCATCCTTTCATGAACCCTCCTATTGTTACGGCGGGTTCTTCACTTCCAATTGTAAAAGAAAGTCAAGGTACATCTCAACCTCAAGCTCATAGAAAGTATAAGTCTGCTGTATGGGAAACTTATGAGATATTAGTTGATTCAGAGGGAAATGAAACTGGTAGGGAAGCTTGTATATGGTGTAGGAAAGAATATTTGGCAAAAAGTGATCAAGGTACTTCAGGTTTATGGAAATACTTGAGAAAGACTTGTAGGAATTTCAACACAAAAAAGAATTAATAGAAGCTCACAAAGGTAAAGACAAGTCACAATCTTTGTTGAGTTTCACTAAATGTACTAGTTTAGAGAATAGCATTTTAACTTGTTGGCAATTTGATCAACAACTAGTTAGAAAGGCTTTGGTGAAAATGATCAAAAAAGATGAATTGCCTTTTTGTTTTGTTGAGAGGGATGAGTTTAAGGAGTTTTGTGAAGTTTGTGTGCCTCAATTTAAAATACCATCTTGGCACTCTATATTGAGGGATTGTTTTTATTTGGTTGTGAAGGAAAAGAAGAAATTATTTGATAGTATATCATCTCATTGTTGTAGAGTTTCATTGACTACCGACACTAGGACTAGCATTCTAAATTTGTCTTATATATGTTTGACTGTTCAAATCATTGATTCTCAATGGAATATGCATAGAAGGATTTTGATCTTTTGTGTAATTAAAAGTCATTCTGTAGTTAATATTAGAAATGCTATTGAGTTTTGCATGAGTAAATGAGGTTTGAGAAAGTTGATGTGCATTATTGTTGACAATGCATCAAATAATGATGTTGCAGTTGAACAATTGAAAAAAAGCGTGTGAAGAAAATTGTTGTACCTTTGAGAGGCGAGCATTTTCATATGAGATGTTGTGCTCATATCCTAAACTTAATTGTCAGAGATGGGATTGCAGTAGTTGAGGGTGCTATTCAAAAAAATAGAGGTGTGTTGAAATATGTGAGGAGCAGTCCTAAAAGATTTGATATGTTTAAGTTATGTGTTGAAGAAGCACACTTGACATATGGATCTTCATTGCAATTAGATTGTCCTAATAGATGGAATTCAACATATTTGATGCTACAAACTGATATAAAATATCAAAAAGAATTTGATAAGTTGGAGGACAAAGACATATGGTTTTTGAAGGAGTTTGGTTCAAATGTTCCAACTGAGAGAGACTGAACAAACTCCAAAATTTTGGCTCGTTTCTTGAAAACTTTTTATGTGGTAACTTGTAAATTTTCTAGCTCATAATATATTACCTATTGTGTTTATTTTCCTCAGATTATTCGAATTTTGAAAAAAATTGAGCTTTTAGAAAATAGTAGAGATACATTGGTGTCTGAAATGGGTATGAAAATGAGGCATAAATTCAACAAATATTGGGGTTCTTTTCAGTCAACAAATATTATGCTTTTTCTAGCAATAGTGTTGGATCCTAGATATAAGCTCAAATATCTCAAGGCTAATTACACTTAGCATTATGGAGAGGAATTGGCTAAAAATTTGGTGAAAAAGGTTTTAAATGCTTTTAATGAGATGATGGATGATTATAATGATTTAAATGATGATGAATCAAAAGAAGATGATTTCTCTTCTACTGTGTTGAAGAAAAATGATGATTTCTTTGATGGTAGTGATACTTATGTTGGTTTTTTTTGTTGAATTGGAGAAAGAACAAGAAGTTGCAGCTTTGGAAGAGTTGAATAGGTACTTGGAGGACAAACTTGAAAAAAATAGAATTGATTTTGATCTTCTAGACTGGTGGAAGTTAAATGAGGTTAGGTTTCCTTCTTTGGCAAATGTAGCAAGGAATGTATTTGCTATCCAAGCATTACTGTGGCCTACAAATCTAGATTTAGCACTAGGGGGAGAACTTTAGATAAATTTAGGAGTTCTTTAACAACTATTATAGCTGAAGTTCTCATATGTCTACAAGATTGGTTGAGAAACTCAAACAAACCTATTGAAATTGAAGAATTAGTTCAAGACCTTCTTGATGATAATGAATCAGGTTAGTATACAAATCTTGAAATTTTAATTTCACTTTTGCTTATTTTATTCATTCATTTTTATAAAAATATGGTTCAATTACAATTTTTAGAGGGGTCACAAGATCCAAATATTCTTCCAACTATTGTTGGCCAACTAAATTTGGAATGGGAGTATTAAATTTTATAAGGGAATATTTTGTTTTTTTATTACTCTTTCATCTTAGAAATTTATGTCTACATGATTATCAAGTTTTCATCTTTGGTTGTCCTTCTACAGTGGAGGAAGAAAAGGGAGGAGTTGTAGAAGAGAAAATTTATTAGGTTTGGATTTTCGTTCCGGTTCTGGGATGGACTTTTGAAATAATTATTATCATGGTTGTTATTAGTTGTCTTTTTTTAAGCTGCCTAATTTTACAAAAGGGAGGAGTTGTCTTTTTTTTTTGTTATATTAAGCTGCCTAATTTTAGCAATTACTTAAGTAGTAATTGCTACTACCAATGTTTGTGGTCATCTTTAGCTATTCCTTAATATTTTAAGTAATTGTTTAAAAAATGGAGTATTGCTATTATGGTTAACTTTTACTCAGTTGAATAAAGCCAACTTGTGACAAAATAAAGAACCAAATTAAGCACACAACTCAGTCCCGTTCTATTTAACATTTCTATCCTTTTCTGCACATCAAAGCTTTTGACAATGTAATGGAACTCTTTTGCAGTATTCAGCCTATTTGACAAAATAAAATTGGCCCAATTTGAGTTTGAAAGATATATAACTATGGAATTATAAATGGTACAACAAAAGGTTTCGACATGAACTAACTTGGCCGGTTTGAAAAAAATAAATTGAAAAAATGTCCAAACTCCGTTCCGAACTGGAACCATTTTCTCCTACCCAAAATCCCCGATCTACGTCCCGTCTAGTCCTGATATTTTCAACATATGGGACGGGTCTGGATCATCAAAAAAAATCTCCAAACTGTGGGATGGAATTGGAGATTTGTACTCCCCATCTCATCCTGTCCTATGAGCACCCCTAGCATTTAGTTGTTTATAGGTTTTATTTAAAAAATAAAATAACAAAAAATTTATTTTTTTTATTTTTTGATATTTTCAAAGCTTATAACCTTTGAAAATATAATAATTTTTAAATTTTTTTCAAATGTGAATACAATATTTAGTTATACTAATCATTATATTTATATATTATATAAATTCAATATAAACAATTTTATAGATAAATATTCTAATAATAATCAAAAAATAAATTAATAATCCATTTATAATAAGATAGATATTAATTAAAATATAAATACAAAACTTAAAATGATTCAGAAGCAAAGAAAAATATATTACTATATAATAATTTTTTATTTTTGAATTTTTTCTTCTTTTAAAAAGTTTATCTATAATTTTTTAATGAAAAATAATTTATATAAATTATATTTGTCTAACTAATAATTTATATTGTAGTTAATATTTATATATAAATAAACAAATAAATAATTAAAATGAATATTTAAAATTATAATGTAAAAAAATGAGATTTATTTTTTATTATTTATTATTTAGGGATACCGGTTTAATTTAAATTAGATCCGTCTCATTAAAAATTTATTTTGTAATTAATATTTCTATAAAAATAAACTGATAAATAATTAAAATAAAAATTTATAATTATACTGAATAAAAATTTAAATGAGATTTAAGATTTATTTTTAATGTATACCAGTTTAATAGTTTAAGTATTTAAAGGTTTTGTCGTTAGGAGTTTAGCGATTTATGTTTTTAGGCTATTAGTGGTTTATAGGTTTTATATAAAAAAATAAAATAACAAAAATATTTTCTATAATTTGTTATCATTATTATAGGTTATAACATTTGAAAATATAATAATATTTACAATTTTTTGAAATGTGTATACAATAATTAGTTTTAATAATATTAATAATTATATATCATATAAATTCAATATAAGAATTTTATTGATAGATAATATAAATTATATAAATTATTTTTTAACAAAAAAATATAGATAAACTTAATAAAAGAAAAAAAAATTAAAAACAAAAAAATATTATTTAGTAATATATTTTGCTTTTTTTCTGAATCATTTTAGGTTTTGTAATTATATTTTAATTGATATATAACTTATTAATAATAGATTATTAATTTTATTATTTGATCATTATTAGAATATTTATCAATAAAAATGTTTATATTGAATTTATATGATATATAAATTTAATAATTATTATAACTAAATATTGTATTCACTTTTGAAAAAAGGTTTACAATTTTTATAGTTTCAAAGATTATAACCTTTGAACATGTGAAAAAATAAAAAAATATATTTTTTTGTTATTTCATTGTTTATATAAAACCTATAAATCACTAAATGCCTAAACACTTAAATCACTAAGCTACAAAGTCCTGATACCCCTATATAGATAATCCTTTAAACCAGTATACCATAAATAATAATTAATAAATCTCATTTTTATTTGTTATCATTATAATTAAAAAAATTCATTTTGTTTGTTATGTTTTTTATTTATATATATATATATTAATTATAAAATAAATTAGGAGTTAAAAATATAATTTATAAAAATTATTTTTCATCAAAAAATAGATAAGCTTATAAAAAGAATAAAAATTTTAAAACAAATAATTATTATTAAGTAATATATTTTGCTTTGCTTTTGAATCATTTTAGGTTTTGATATTATAATTTAAGTAATATCAATCTTATTCATACTAGATTTTTAATATATTTTTTGATATTTATTAGAATATATATCAATAAAATTTTTTATATTGAATTTATATGATATATAATTATTATTATTATTATTAATAAATAATGTTTCACTTTTGAAAAAATTAAAAAATTATTATATTTTCAAAGGTTAATCTTAAAAAATGAGAAAGAATACAAAAGATAAATTTTTTGTATTTATTTTTTAAATAAAACCTATAGAACACTAAATGATTACTTACTTGAATCAGTAGCTCATAAAACCCGAAACCCCTAAATACATAAACCTTATAAAAGTTGTATACTACTTAATAAATAATAATCACATTTTTATTTCTATTTATTATAGTTTTAAATATTCCTTTTAATTATTTATATTTTAATTTTTAAAAAAAAATTAATTACAAAATAAATTTTGAGTGAGACAGATATTATTTAAATAATTTATTTTTAATCATAAAAAAATATAAGCTTAGAAAAAGATTGAAAAATTTAAAAATTAAATAATATTATTTCGTAATATATTTTTTTTTGATTTTGAATCATTTTGTGTTATGTAAATATATTTTAATTAATATTTATATTATTAATAATAGTTTATTAATTTAATTTTTGATCATCATTATATATCTATCATTAAAATTATTTATATTGAATTTATATGATATATAATTAGTAAGATTAATATAATTATACATGGTATTCACATTTCAAAAGATTTTAAAAATTATTTTATTTTTAACGGTTATAACCTTTGAAAATCTAAAAAAAAACCAAAAAAAAATTTCTTTTTTTCAATTATATAAATATAACCTATATACCACTAAATGCCAAAAAACATAAATTTCTAAACTCCTAAATGACAAACCCCCTAAATAATCGATCCAATAAACTGGTATACCATATATAATTGTTGGGCAAGTGTACTTCAACGGTAGTGAGATTGAGAAATAAAAACACAGAGACAACAGAAAACAAGCAATATATATATCCCAATTCAGCAACCATCCATGATAGAATCAAATAATGAGAAATAAACACCAAAATAACGTAGTTTGCTAGTCGCTCAGTACGAGTAGCTAAATCCACCAGAAAATGCTTTTGTGTTATAGATTAAAGCAACATAAATGTCTTACAGTATGTAGCACACAGAATAGTCGCGATAAATCACACAGAGAGAAGAGAGAGAGACGATGAATAGTTCCACGGGTCCAAAAATAGCCACCCAAAAATAAATTTACTAAACATTTTATATTAAAATTTCTCTCGGTTCATTTAACCAGAGCGGGTCGGATCATGAGACGGGTCAGGCTCTGCTCTAATTTTGGTCTGCTGTCTGGTCAGTGAGAACTCCGTTATTATGCTACTTCTGCATCCCCAGCCTCTTAATATTTCCTTTCATGCACTTACATGAAAATATTAAAAAAGAAAAAATATTTGGTTATACAAACAGATTATCAAAAAATAAATTACATATACAGCAATAATAAATCTTAAATCTCATTTTAATTCATATTCATTATAATGTTAAATATTCATTTTAAATATTTATTAGTTTAATTTTTATATAAATATTAATTACAAAATAAATAATTAGTCAGACAAATATAATATTAATAATTTACTTTTAATAAAAAAAATATAATCTTATAAAAAGAAGTAAAAATTTAAAAACAAAAAATTATTATTTAGTAATAAATTTTACATTGATTTAGAATCATTTTAGGTTTTGTAATTATATTTTAATTTATATCTATCATATTAATAAAAGTTTATTAATTTATTTTTTGATAATTGATATCATATTATATATAATTATAATGATTATTATTACTAAATATTTTATTCACATTTTAAAAAAATTTTAAAATTATTATATTTTCAAAGGTTATAACATTTGAAAATGTGAAAAAATTACAAAAATAATTTTTTTGTTATTTCATTGTTTAAATTAATCCTATAAACCACTAAATACCAAAATACTTAAATAAATAACTCTTATATCTCAAAAACCTTAAATATATAATCATTTTAAACCGGCATACCCTAAATAATAAATAATAAATCTCAATTTTATTTTTTTCATTATAATTTAAAATATTCATTTTAAGTATTTATTCGTTTATTTTTATAACATTATTAATTAGAGAATAAATTGAGTAAGACAAATATAATTTATATATTTTTTTTTATCAAAAAAATTATATAAACTTTTTAAAATAAAAAAAATTCAAAACAAAAAATTATTATATAGTAATATATTTTGCTTTGATTCTGAATCATTTTAGTTTTTGTAATTATATTTAAATTGATATCTATCTTATTAATAATAGATTATTAATGTATCCATTGATCATTATTAAAATATTTATCAATAAACATATTTATATTGAATTTATATGTTATATATATATATATAATGATTATTATAACTAAATATAGTATTCACATTTGAAAAAAAATTAAAAATTATTATATTTTTAAAGGTTATAACCTTTGAATATATCAAAAAATAAAAAAAAAATTGTTGATATAATTTTTTAAATAACACCTATAAACCACTAAATGCATACATAGTTAAATCAGTAAACTTTTAAACCCTGTAATGCCAAAATACAGAACCCATTAAACCACAATATACTACTTAATAATTAAAAAATCTAATCTTTAATTATATTTATTATAATTTTAAATATTCATTTTAATTATTTATTACAAAATAAATTATGAGTGAGACAAATATAATTTAAAAAATATATATGCTTATAAAAGAAGTAAAAATTTAAAAAATAAAAATTATTATCCTGAAATGTATTTTACTATAATTTTGAATCAATTTGGGTTTTGTAATTATTTTTTAATTACTATCTATCTTAATATCAATAGTTTATAAATTTAATTCTGATCATTATTATAATATATATTAATAAAATTATTTATATTGAATTTATATGATATATAATTATTAATATTATTATAACTAACAATTGTATTCACATTTCAAAAAATTTTAAATATTATTATATTTTCAGATGTTATAACCTCCAAAAATGAGAAAAAATTATTGAAATTGTTTTTGATATCTTATTTTTTTAAATAAAACTTATAAACCACTAAAAGCCTAAAAACATAAATCGCTAAAATCCTAAATGAAAAAACCTGCAAATACTTAATCCATTAAACTAGTATACAATAATAATAAATCATAAATCTCATTTAAAATTTTATCCAGTATAATTTTAAATTTTTATTTTAAATATTTATCACTTTATTTTTATAGAAATATTAATTACAAAATAAATTATTAGTGAGAAATATTTAATTTAAATAAAACTGGTATGCCTAAATAATAAATAATAAATCTCATTTTTTTTCATTATAATTTTAAATATTCATTTTAATTATTTATTTGTTTATTTTTATAAATATATTAATTACCGAATAAATTATGAGTTAATCAAGTATAATTTATATAAATTATTTTTCATCAAATAAATATAAATAATCTTTTTAAAAGATAAAAAATTCAATACAAAAAATTATTATATAGTAATATATTTTTCTTTGCTTCTGAATCGATTTAGGTTTTGTAATTATTTTTTAATTGATTTCTATCTTATTAATAATAGATTATTAATTTATTTTTGGAACATTATTAGTATATTTATCAATAAAATTGTTTATATTGAATTTATATGATATATAAATATATTGATTATTATAACTAAATATTGTATTCACTTTAAAAAAAAATTTAAAATTTATTGTATTTTCAAAGGTTATAACTTTTGAATATATCAAAAAATAAAAAAAATAAATTTTTTGTTTTTTTATTTTTTAAATAAAACATATAAAGCACTAAATGCATATATAGGTAAATCAGTAAACTTCTAAATACATAAACCATTAAACCACTATATACTACATAATAATTAATAAATCTAATTTTTATTTTATTTATTATAATTTTAAATATTGGTTTTAAATATTTATTAGTTTATTTTTATAAAATATTTATTACAAAATAAATTATAAATGCGACAAATATAATTTAAATAATTTATTTTTAATCAAAAAAATATATACCCTTATAAAAGAAGTAAGAATTTAAAAATTAAAATTATTATACAGTAATATATTATAGTTTAATCTTAAATCAATTTGGGTATTGTAAATATTTTTTATTTAATATCTATCTTACTATTAAAAGTTTATTAATTTAATTTTTGATCATTATTATATTATCTATCAATAAAATTGTTTATATTAAATTTATAAGATATATAAGTATTAATATTAAAATAACTAAATATTGTATTCACATTTCAAAAAATTTTAAATATTATTATATTTTCAAATGTTATAACCTAGGAAAATGATAAAAATTTACAATTTTTTTTGTTATTTTATTATTTAAATAAAACCTATATAAACCACTAAATGCCAAAAAACATAAATTGCTAAACTCCTAAATGACAAAACCTCTAAATACTTAAACCATTAAATAGGTGTACATTAATAAAAAATCATAAAACTCAATTTAATTTTTATTTAATATAATTTTATATTTTTATTTTAATTATTTATCCGTTTATTTTTATAAAATCATTAATTACAATATAAATTATTAATCAGAGAGATCTATTTTAAATAATTTATTTTTTAACAAAAAAAATATATATATTCTTATAAAAAGAGGCAAATTTTTAAAAACAAAAATTTATTATTTTGTAATATATTTTATTTTGATTTTGAATCATTTTAGTTTTTGCAATTATATTTTAATTTATATCATTCTTATTAATAATAGTTAATAACTTTTTATTGATAATTATTATAATATCAATTAATAAAATTATTTATATTGAGTTTACGTTATATATAATTATTAAGATTAATATAACTAAATATTATATTCACATTTTAAAAAAATTAAAAATTATTATACTTTCAAAGGGTATAACTTTCAAAAATTATAAAAAATCAAAAAAAATCAAAAAATTAAATTTTTTATTTTTTCATTCATTAAATAAAAACTATAAATCACTAAAGGCCTAAACACTTAAATCACTAAACCCCAAAACACCTAAATACTTAAACCTTTAAACTAGATTATCCTAAATAATAAATAAATAATCTCTATTTTATTTGTATTCATTATAGTATTAAATATTCATTTTAATTATTTATTAGTTTATTTTTATAGAATTATAAATTAAAAATAAATTATGAGGAAGTTAAATATAATTTAAAAATTTACTTTTAATAAAAAAAATAAAAACTTATAAAAAGAAGAAAAACATCAAAAAAATTATTATTTAGTAATATATTTTATTTTGATTTTGAATAAATTTATGTTTTGCAAATATATTTTAAATAAAATCTTTCTTATTAATAATAGTTTATTAATTTATTTTTTGATCATTAATATAATATCTATCAATATGATTGTTTATATTGAATTTACATGATATATAATCATAAAGATTATCATAACTAAAAATAGTATTCACATATAAAAAAATTTAAAAATTGTTATATATTCAAATGTTATAACCTTCAAAAATGATGAAAAATAACAAAAATAAATTTTTTGTTATATCATATTTTCAATAAAATTTATAAACCATTAAATGCCTAAACACATAAATCTCAAAACTCCTAAACCCCGAAGCCCCTAAATAATTAAACATTTAAAATCATAAACCTTAAATATAATTTAAATAATATATTGAAATATTAATTACAAAATAGATTATGAGTGATACAAATATAATTTAAATAATTTATTTTTCATCAAAAAATTATATAAGCTTATAAAAAGAAGAAAAAACTAAAAAACAAAAATTATTATTTAGTAATATATTTTACATTATTTTTGGATCATTTTTGGTTTTTTAATTATATTTTAATTTATATCTATAATATTAATAATAACATATTAATTAATTTTTTATAATTGATATCATATCTATCAATTAAATTGTTTATATTTAGTTTATATTATATATAATTATAATGATTATTATTACTAAGTATTATATTCACATTTTTAAAAAAATTTAAAA
The DNA here is from genome assembly GCA_029783825.1 of Sapria himalayana. Lineage (NCBI taxonomy): Eukaryota > Viridiplantae > Streptophyta > Magnoliopsida > Malpighiales > Rafflesiaceae > Sapria > Sapria himalayana. The sequence continues at coordinate 72,293 of JAREIK010001599.1, read as the reverse complement.
TTATTACATTTTCAAAGGTTATAACCTTTGAAAATGTGAAAAAATATCAAAAATATTTTTTTTGTTATCTCATTGTTTAAATAAAACCTATAAACCAATAAATGCCTAAAAACATAAATCGCTAAACTTCTAAATGACAAAACTTATAAATACTTAAACCATTAAACTGGTAAACATTAATAATAATTCATAAATCTCATTTTAATTTTTATTCAGTATAATTTTAAATTTTTATTTTAATTATTTATCAGTTTATTTTTATAAAAATATTAATTACAAAATAAATTATTAGTGAGATAGATCTAATTTAAATTAAAATAGTATCCCTAAATAATAAATAATAAATCTCATTTTTTTTCATATTAATTTTAAATATTAATTTTAATTATTTATTTGTTTATTTATATATAAATATTAATTACAAAATAAATTGAGCTAGACAAAAATAATTTATATAAATTATTTTTCATCAAAAAATTATAGATAAACTTTTTAAAAGAAAAAAATATTTAAAACAAAAACTTATTATATAGTAATATATTTTGCTTTGCTTCTGAATCATTTTAGCTATTTTAAATATATTTTAATTGATATCTATCTTATTAATAATAGATTATTAATTTATTTTTTGATCATTATTAGAATATTTATTAATAAAATTGTTTATATTGAATTTACATGATATATAATTATAAAGATTAATCTAACTAAATATTATCTTTACATTTCAAAATAATTTAAAAATTATTATATTTTTAAAGGTTATCATCTTTGAAAATGAGATAAAATCACAAAAATAAATTTTTTGTTATTTTATTGTTTATATAAAACCTATAAACTACTAAATGCCTAAACGCTTAAATCATTAAACTCCTAAAGCCTAAAACCCCAAAACTCTTAAATACTTAAACATTTAAACCATCTTTAAAGGTTTAAGTATTTATAAATAATATATAAATATCTATCAATAAATAATAGTTAATTAATTGATTTTTTGATCATTATTATATTTATATTTATATTTAGTTCCTTAATATCTATTAATAAAATTGTTTATTTATAATTACATGATATATAATTATTAAGTTTATTATAATTAAATATTGTATTCACATTTGAAAAAAATTTAAAAATTATTATATTTATAAAGTTTATAACCTTCAAAATTGAAAAAAAATTTGAAAAAATTTTTTATTATTATTTCATTATTTAAATAAAACATATAAACTACTAAATGCCTAAACACTTAAATTAGTAAACTCCTAAACTCTTAAATACTTAAACAATTAAACTGGTATACCCTGAATAATTAATCATAAATCTCATTTTTATTTGTGTTCATTATAATATTAATATTCATTTTAATTATTTATTAGTTTCTTTTCATAAAAATATTAATTCCAAAATAAAATTATGAATGAGACAAATATAATTTAAAAAATTTATCTTCATCAAAAAAATTTATATGCTTATAAAAAGAATAAAAAATTTAAAAAATAAAAAATTATTATTTAGTAATACAGTTTACTTTGATTTTGAATCATTTTAGGTTTTGCAAATATATTTTAATTAATATATATCTTATTAATAATAGTTTATTAATCTATTTTAAGATCAGTATTATAATATCCATCAATAAAATTATTTATATTGAATTTACATGATATTTAATTTGTATGATTATTATAATTAAATATTGTATTAACATTTGAAAAAAAATTAAAAATTATAATATTTTCAATGGTTATAACATTGAAAATGAGAAAAAATCATAAAGATAATTTTTTTAGTTAATTATTTAAATAAAACCTATATACCACATAATACCTAAATACTTAAATTACTAAACTCCTAAACCCTGGTACTGCTGCACCACACACACATAGCGACGGACCACAGTACACACATGCACATATTCTTGTCCATTTTGGTGTAGCATTTAGAGGGGCCAGCAAGTCGTGGAAGCAGCCAGAAATAAGGGCCACCAGCTTGTAGAGGGCTACACTAGCAAGCCGGGATGATAACATTCATACAACTGACGAGACTGAGCAAAGTGGTCGGAAGTAAACCCAGGAGTATCTAGTAGTGGGTCCCACTAGAATTATCAGGCAGCAAAGAGGGCCATCCAACCATCGCCCAATAGGAGTAGCGGGTAATCAATGATTAATTGGAGAGCCGACAAAATCCAAAGCATCACAAAGTATGGCGAGTAAGCAATGGAGTCAAGACCAACCACACAGGAGGGAACGATTCAAACTTGTAATTTATGTTTGTAGTCTTATTTGTATTTTGGACTCTGTATGCACCATGTATTTGTAGAGATGGATCATGGCATACTCACACACACAATCTTGTCTGTTCTCTATGTAGCATGCAATGAGTGCAACTGGTCCCATGAGTATCTCTAAGTGGGGCCCACTATGCATTTTGTAAATACTCATTAGGCGATGCTGCACTCCCTGGAGCAGAAGACCCATCTTTATAGCATTTTGTAATTTTACTTGTATTCTAGCTTTGTTGTACACGTATATAATTAGAATATGAGATGGACCTCATCACACATGCACACCGATGCATGCATATTTTTTATATTTTGTCGGTGCAACATACAACCACTACTTGGAGATTGAGGAAGAAGCATTCTAATCCATGAGAGACTCTTTTGAGGATCATTGAAGCGATTGATTATGGAATTCAGAGGTATGAATGAATTGACCAAGTGCCGTAGATATGTACTTGTGGATTTATGGGTAATCAGTTTTACATGTATTCGATTTCATAGCAATCACATAGGCAAAAGCTTGATGCTGCATGTCACGCACATGCACAATCTTATATATTCATAGTTTTAATATGGTGCATCATGCAGGTTCCTCCAAAAGGCTTGGACAAATCCTAATGGAAAGGATGCAGTGCGCATAATGACTCAATGCCAACTCTGAAGTCCATGAATGCTAGGTGGTTTTAGTTGTATTCGTATGCTTGGAATTATTAGGCATTATGTTTTTTTATGTATTTTATGCATAGAATCATTAAGGTGCATAGGATTTGGTGGGCTGGCCTAAATTAGTCAGCTTTTTAGTCTCTTGAAAGTTGTGTGACTAAATGATAAATAAAGTGTGTATTTTCCAAAAAAAAACCATAAACCCTAATCTTTAAATCCTAAACCATAAACCATAAACAATAACCCTAACCCATAAACCATAAATCCTAAATCTCATGTTTTGCACTTTTATAATCAAATGACTAAGTGTTAAATTTAAATTGAAATTCAAAACTTTTAGGAATGTCACAGATTTATCTTTTTGTATATGTAACACAAAGTCATGACTCATGGGGTTAGTTATGGATTCAATCTCTTTCTTGCTTTAGATTATTGTAGCATTAGCAAGGGTCATGATTGTATATTTTGTCTCGAGAACACAAAATCATATCATTGAGAAAATGCCATAACTTGTGTCTCTCTGTTGATAATATTTTTATGGCACTAAGAATGATCATGAATACATATTTAATCACTATAATACTGGGTCACAGTATTGGATATGACCATAGCTTGTGCATTTTATCTTTATATTGCAAAGACATTGCACTAGGAATGATTGTAACTTTGGACATTCCTCAAGAGCAAAATTCTTGACCCTAGAAATAGTTAAAGCTTGATTACTACTCTTTATAACTTTCTATAGCTAAAATTCTTGGGATTGGAAATATCACTATGGCTTTTTCCTTTGATGTGTGATCTTAAATGTCAATAAGAAAGACTAATATTTTGAGCAATGATTAAAAGCTTTTATAGATTTAAATATGATTCATTTACACCTTTTTGGGTATTGTGAGCTTGTATAGATAACTCATTTAATATAAAAAGAAAGAAATGATACTTTTCATATCCATGAGAATATAAAAAGGGGGCTTAGACATGCCAATAAAATGAATTTTTTGATTCTTGATTGAAAGAGAGCCTTACTTCTTGCCCTGCTCAAACTGCCCTGGGGCTAGTTTGTTATAATAAGCTACAAGGTGGTTATTTTTTTAGAGGTGAACTATGTTTTAAAAAAATTACTTTGAGTGTGTGCATGAGAGATATTTTAGAAGAAATTACAATAATCAATATAAATAGCATCCTCACCAATTAGGTATTTCAACACATAGGGGTACAACTTTGGTTTAGTTTGTTAGCATACATGAGTCAAATTACCTTTGATAGCCTAGTGATTCAACATCAAATATGGTGAGACATAATAGAGATAAAGTAAAAGCTCCTATTATTTTGGTTAGAGCTTTAGCAATCATTCTAGAGTTGAGAGAGGACCAAAATAAATTATTTTAATTATTTAGTATAATTTTAATTTTTATTTTAATTATTTATCAATTTATTTTTATAGAAATATTAATTACAAAATAAATTATTAGTGAGATGAATCTAATTTAAATTAAACCGGTATATCATAAATACTAATTTACAAAATAAAGAATAAATCTCATTTTTTTTAATTTTCATTTTAAATATTCAAATTTATTTATATATTTGTTTATTTTAATATAAATATTAATTATAAAATAAATTATGAGTTACACAAATATAATTTATATAAATTATATTTCATCAAAAAATTATAGATAAACTTTTTAAAAGAAAAAAAAATTTCAAACAAAAAATTATTGTATAGTAAGATATTTCGCATTGCTTCTGAATAATTATTGGTTTGCAATTATATTTTAATTAATATATATCTTATTAATAATTGTTTATTAATTTATTTTTTGATCATTATTAGAATATTTATCAAAAAATTACTTATATTGAATTTTCTATGATATATAAATATGATGATTATTATAACTAAATAATGAATTCACTTTTGAAAAAAAATTAAAAATTATTATATTTTCAAGGTCATAACCTTTGGAAATATGAAAAAATAATAAAAATAAATTTTATGTTATTTTATTTATTAAATAAAACAAATAAACCACTAAATGCATACACAGTTATATCAATAAACTCCTAAACCACGTAATGCCTAATACATAAACCATTAAACCACTATATACTACTTAATAAATTGAATTTATATTTCAATTTATTATTATTTTAAATATTCATTTTAATTATTTATTAGTTTATATTAATAGAAATTTTTATTACAAAATAAATTATGAGTGCGACACATATAATTTAAATAATTTATTTTTAATCAAAAAATATATATACACTTATAAAAGAAGTATAAATTTAAAAATTAAAAATTATCATCGAGTAATATATTTTACTTTAATTTTGAATCAATTTGGGGTTTTTAAATATTTTTTAATTAATATCTATCTTATTATTAATAGTTTATTAATTTAATTTTTTATCATTATTATAATATCTATCAATAAATTATTTATATTGAATTTATTTCATATATAATTATTAATATTATTATAACTAAATATTACATTTACATTTCAAAAAATTGTAAATATTAATTTATTTTTAATGGTTATAACATTTGAAAATAAGAAAAAATCAAAAAAGAAAAATTATTTTTATTATATAAATAAAACCTATAAACCACTAAATGATTAAAAACATAAATTGATAAACTCTTGAACGATAAAACTCTTAAATAATCAAACCATTAAACCGGTGTAGCACATATAATAAATCATAAATCTCATTTTAATTTGTATTCATTATAATTTTAAATATTCATTTTAATTATTTATTAGTTTATTTTTTATTGAAATATTAATTACAAAATAAATAATGAGTAAGACAAATATAATTTTAATAATTTATTTTTAATCAAAAATAAATATAAGCTTATAAAAAGAAGTAAAAATTTTAAAACAAAAAAAGTTTTAATTAGTATTATATTTTACTTTGATTTTGAATCATTATATATAGGTTTTTCAATTATATTTTAATTGCTATCAATCTTAGTAATAAAAGTTTATTAATTTATTATTTGATCCATTTTATAATATATAACAATAAAATTACTTATATTAAATTTAAATGTCTTATAATTATTAAGATTATTTTATTATTTAAATAAAACTTATAAACCACTAAATGCCTAAACATTTATATCTCTAGACTCCTTAACCCCAAAACCCCATAAATACTTAAACCATTATACCTATATAACCTAAATAATAAATAATAAATCTCATTTTTATTTATATTTATTATAATTTTAAATATTCATTTTAATTATTTTTTGATTTATTTTTATAGAAATATTAATTACAAATTAAATAATGAGTGAGATATATATAATTTAAGTCAATTATTTTTTATGAAAAAAAATAAGCTAATAAAATAAACAAAATTTCAAAAATTTAAAATTTTATTTAGTAATATATAATACTTTGATTTTGAATTATTTTTGTTTCTGCAAATATATTTTAATTAATATCTAAAATATTAATAATAGTTAATTATTTTATTTTTTGATCATTATAATAATATATATTAATTAATTTTTTTATAGTTAATTACAAAAAATATAATTTTTAAAATTATTATAACTAAGTATTGTATTCATATTTTATAACTATTAAAAAATTATTATATTTTTAAAGGTTATAACATTTGAAAGTCACAAAAATTCATAAAAATAATTTTTTTTGTTATTTCTTTGATTAAATATAACCTATAAACACCTAAATGTGTAAACATATAAATCAATAAACTCATTAACCCCAAAACAACAATAAACTTAAACAATTAAATTTTTATACCCTAAATAATAATTCATAAATCTCATTTTTTTTGTATTCATTACAATTTTAAATATACATTTTAAATATTTATTAGTTTTTTTTTATAGAAATATAAATTAAAAAATAAATTATTAGTAAGACAAATATAATTTAAATATTTTATTTTTCTTCAAAAAATATATAGGCTTATAAATGGATACAAAAATTTAAAAATTTAAAATAAATATTTCGTAAAATATTTCACTATGATTTTGAATCATTTTAGGTTTTGAAAATATATTTTAAACAATATTTATCTTATTAATAATTGTTTATTACTTTTATATGATCATTATTATAATATATATCAATAAAATAGTTTATATTGAATTTATATGATATATAATTATTATGATTATTATAGCTTCATAGTATATTCGCTTTTCAAAAAAAATTATAATTTTTTCAAATTTTCAAAGATTATAACATTTGAAAATATAATAATTTAAAAATTTTTAAAAAATGTTTATACAATATTTAGTAATAATAATTATTATAACTATATATAATATCAACTAAATATAAACAATTTTATTGATAGATATTATATCAATTATCTTTAAATTATATTTGTATCACTCATAATTTATTTTGTAATTAATATTTATATAAATTAATTAAATTATATTTAAGGTTTACGAGTTTAAAGGTTTAAGTATTTAGGGGCTTCGTGGTTTAGGAGTTTAGATATTTATGTGTTTTGGTATGTAATGGTTTATAAGTTTGATTTAAATAATGATATAACAAAAAATTTATTTTTTTTTATTTTGGGGCTTTTGTGTTTAGGAGTTTATAGATTTAAGTGTATAGGCATTTAGTGGTTTATAAGTTTTATTTAAACAATGATATAGCAAAAAATTTATTTTTATTATTTTTTTAATTTTTGAAGGTTATAACCTTTGAAAATATATGAATTTTTAAATTTTTTTCAAATGTATATATAATATTTAGTTATAATAATCTTAATAATTATAAGACATTTAAATTGAATATAAGTAATTTTATTGTCAGATAATATAAAAATGATCAAATAATAAATTAATAAACTTTTATTAATAAGATTTATAGCAATTAAAATTTAATTGCAAATCCTATATATATTGATTCAAAATCAAAGCAATATATATTACTAAAAATACTTTTTAGTTTTTAGATTTTTACTTCTTTTTATAAGCATATATATTTTTTGATTAAAAATAAATTAGTAAAATTATATTTGTCTAACTCATTATTTATTTTGTAATTAATATTTCTATAAAAAATAAACTAATAAATAATTAAAATGGATATTTAAAATTATTATGAATACAAATTAAAATTTGATTTATGATTTATTATATGTGGTATATTGGTTTAATGGATTGATTATTTTGGAGATTTGTCGTTTAAGAGTTTATCAATTTATGTTTTTAGGCATTAAGAGTTTTATAGGTTTTATTTATATAATAAAAATAAAAAAATAATTTTTAGATTTTTTCTGATTTTCAAAGGTTATAACCTTAGAAAATAAAAGAATTTTTAAAATTTTTTGAAATGTGAATACAATGTATAATTAAATTAATCATAATAATTATATATCATATAAATTCAATATAAACAATTTTAATGATAGATATTATAATAATGATCAAAAATTAAATTAATAAACAATTATTAATAATATAAATAATAATTAAAATATATTTACATAACACAATGATTCAAAATCAAATCAAAATATATTACTAAATAATAATATTTAGATGAAAAATATATTACTATGTGAAAATAATTCAGAAGAAAGCAAAATTTATTACTCTATAATAATTTGTTGTTTTGAATTTTTTTTTCTTTTAAAATAAATTATCTTTCATTTAATGAAATATAATTTATATAAATTATATTTGTCTAAATCATAATTTATTTTGTAATTAATATTTATATAAAAATAAACAAATAAATAATTATAATGAATATTTAAAATTATAATGAAAAAAACAATATTGAGATTTATTATTTATTATTTAGGGTTACTGGTTTAAAAGTATTATTATTTATTATTTAGTGTTTTAGAAATTTAGGAGTTATTGATTTAAGTGTTTAGGCATTTAGTGGTTTATAGGTTTTATTTAAACAATGAAATATCAAAAAAAAAATTTTTTTTATTTTTTCACATTTTCAAATGTAATAACCTTTGAAAATATAATAATTGTAAAATTATTTTCAAAAGTGAATTCAATATTTAGTTATAATAATCATTAGATTTAAATTTCAATTAAATTCAATATAAACAATTTTATTGATAAATAATCTAATAATAATCAAAAAATTAAATAATAATCTTTTATTAATAAGATAAATATCAATTAAAATATAATTACAAACCCAATTTATATTTCTTTTGATATTTCAATTAAAATATCAATTTATATTTCAATAAAAATATTATTATATTATGATATAATAATTTTTTGTTTTTAATTTTTTTCTTTTAATATGTTTATCTATATTTTTTTGATGAAAAATAATTTATATAAATTATAATTGTCTAACTCATAATTTATTTTGTAATTAATATTTATATAAAAATAAACAAATAATAATTAAACTAAATATTTAAAATTATAATGAAAAAAATAAAAATGGATTTATTATTTATTATTTAGGATATATCAGATTAAAAAATTATATATTTAGGGTTTTCGAGATTTAGAAGTTATTCATTTAAGTATTTAGGCATTTGATGGTTTATAGGTTTTTTTCAAACAATGAAATAACAAAAAATTTATTTTTGATATTTTTTCAAATTTTCAAAGGTTACAACATTTGAAAGTATAATAATTTAAAAATTTTTTAAAAATGTGATTACAATATTTAGTAATAATAAATATTATAACTATATATAATATAAACTAAATATAAACAATTTTATTGATAGATATTATATCAAGTATCAAAAAATAAATTAATAAACTATTATTAATATGATAGATATAAATTAAAATAAAATTAAAAAACCAAAAATGATTCAAAATCATAGTAAAAGTTATTACTAAATAATAATTTTTTTTTTATTTTTTGCTTCATTTTATAAGCTTATATGTTTTTTTGATGAAAAATATATTATATTTAATGTTGTATAATTTATTTTTATTTAATGTTTTATAATAATTTTTATAAAACATATGCTTATATGCTTTTAAAACATTTGATGAAAAATATATTATTTAAAATTATAATAAATTTTTTATAATAATTCAAAAAATTTAATTTTTTGAATTTTTTGAATTTTTTTAATTTTTGAAAGTTGTAACCTTTGAAAATATAATAATTTTAAATTTTATTAAATGTGAATATAATATTTATTTATAATAATCTTAATAATTATATATAATGTAAACTAAATTTAAATAATTTTATTGATAATTATTATAATAATGATCAATAAATAAATTAATAAACTAGTATTAATAAGAATTATATAAATTAAAATATAATTGTAGAATCTAAAATGATTCAAAATCAAAATAAGATATATTACTAAATAATAATTTTTTATATTAAAAATTTTGCCTCATTTTTTAAGCATATATATTTTTTTGATGAAAAATAAATTATTTAAATTATATCTGTCTCACTAATAATTTATTTTGTAGTTAATATTTCTATAAAAATAAATTGATAAATAATTAAAATGAATATTTAAAATTATAATGAATACTAATAAAAAAGAGATATATTATTTATTATTTAGGGTATACCTATTTAATGGTTTATGTTTTTTGTGGTTTTATTGTTAAGGAGTTTATTGATTTATATGTTTGCACATTTAGGTGTTTATTGGTTTTATTTAATCAATGAAATAATAAAAAATTTATTTTTATGAATTTTCTTGATTTTCAAAGGTTATAACCTTTGAAAATATAATAATTGTTTAATTGTTCTAAAATATAAATTCAATACTTAGTTATAATAAATATTAATAATTATATTTTATGTAAATTCAATATAAATAATTATATTAATATATATTATTTTGATGATCAAAAAATAAATTAATAAACTATTATTAATAAGGCACATATTAATTAAAATATATTTGCAGAACCCAAAATAATTCAAAATCAAAGTAAATTATATTTCTAAAAAAATTTTAAATTTTTGAAATTTTGTTTCTTTTTATAAGCTTATTTTTTTTTCATAAAAAATAATATATTTAAATTATGTCTCACTCATTATTTATTAAGTAAATAATTTTTTTATAAAAATAAATGAAAAAATAATTAAAATGAATTTTTAAAATTATAATGAATACGAATACAAATGAAATTTATTATTTATTATTTAGGTTATATAAGTTTAATGGTTTAAGTATTTAGGAGGTTTTGGGGTTAAGGAGTCTAGATATTTAAATGATTAGGCATTTAGTGGTTTATAAGTTATATTTAAATAATAAAATAATAAAAAAATTATTTTTGTGATTTTTTATCATTTTTTAAAATGATAATTATCATAAAAAATTATGATAATTATATAAAACTTTTTAAATTTTTTTCGAATGTAAATAGAATATTTAGTTATAATAATCTTAATAATTATAAGACATTTAAATTCAATATAATTAATTTTATTGATAGATATTATAATAATGATCAAAAAATAAATTAAAAAACTATTATTAATAATATTGATAGTAATTAAAATATAAATGCAAAACATATGATGATTAAAAATCTAAGTAAAATATATTACTAAATGATAATTTTTTGTTTTTAAATTTGTACTTCTTTTTATGAGCTTATATTTATTTTTTAATTAAAAATAAATTATTAAAATTTTATTTGTCTCACTCTTTATTTATTTGCAATTAATATTTCTGTAAAAAATAAATTAATAAATAATTAAAATGAATATTTAAAATTATAATGAATAGAAATTAAAATGAGATTTATGATTTATTATATATGGTATACCGGTTTAATGGATTTTTAATTTAGGGGTTTTGTCGTTCAAGAGTTTAATAATTTATGTTTTTAGGCATTTAGTGGTTTATAGTTTGTATTTATATAATAAAAATAAAAAAAATTTGATTTTATCTGATTTTAAAGGTTATAACCTTTAAAAATAAAAGAATTTTTAAAATTTTTTGAAATAGGAATACCATGTATAATTATATTAATCTTACTCATTATATATCATATAAAGTCAATATAAACAATTTTAATGATAGAAAGTATAATAATGATCAAAAATTAAATTAATAAACTATTATTAATGATATAAATATTAATTAAAATATATTCACTTTACACAAAATGATTAAAAATCAAATAAAAATATATTACTACATAATAAGATTTAATTTTTAAATATTTCTTTCTTTTTATGACCTTATATTTTTTATTGATTAAAAATAAATTATTTATATAATATATATCTCACTCAAAATTATGTTTGTAATTAATTTTTCTAAATAATTAAACTATAAATAATTAAAATGAATATTTAAAATTATAATAAATAGAAATAAAAATGAGATTTATTATTTATTAAGTAGTATATAGCTATTAAAAGGTTTATGTATTTAGGGGTTTCGAGGTCTATGAGCTTACTTATTTAAGTAAGTAAGCATTTAATGATCTATAGGTTTTATTTTAAAAATGAAATAACAAAAAATTTATTTTTATTATTTTTTCTCATTTTTTAAGGTGATAACCTTTGAAAATATAATAATATTTAAATTTCTTTTCAAAACTGAATACAAAAATATATTTATAAAAATCATAATAATTATATATCATATAAATTTAATATAAACAATTTTATTGATAGTATTCTAATAATTATCAAAAAATAAATTAAAAATTTATTATGAATAAGATTGATATTACTTAAAATATAATATCACAACCTAAAATGATTTAAAAGCAAAACAAAATATATCACTAAAGAATAATTATTTGTTTTTAAATTTTTATGATTTTTATAAGCTTATCTATTTTTTGATGAAAAATATTTTTAATAAATTATATTTGTAACTCATAATTTATTTTATAATTAATATTTATATATAAATAAAAAATTAAACAATCAAAATGATAGTTTTAAATTATAATGAAAACAAATAAAAATGAGATTTATTAATTATTATTTAGTGTATACCGGTTTAGAGGATTATCTATATTGGGGTATCGGGAATTTGTAGTTTAGTCATTTAAGTGTTTACGAATTTAGTGGTGTATAGGGTTTATTTAAAAAATGAAATAATAATAAAAATATTTTTTTTTTCACAATTTCAAAGGTTATAACCTTTGATAATATAATAATTTAAAAAATTTTTCAAAAGTGAATTTAATATTTAGTCATAATAATAATTATATTTATATATCATATAAATTCAATATAAAAATTATTATTGATAAATATTCGAATAATGATCAAAGAATAAATTAATAATCTAATTTTAATAAGATAGATATCAATTAAAATATAATTACAAAACCTTAAATGATTCAGAAAAAAAGCAAAATAAATTACTATATAATAATTTTTTGTTTTGAAATTTTTTTTATTTTAAAAAGTTTATTTATAATTTTTTTGATGAAAAAAAATTAATATAAATTATATTTGTTTAACTCAT
>JAREIK010001599.1:0-55915 GCA_029783825.1 Sapria himalayana | reverse complement strand
TTAAATTTTAATTTTTAACATTTTTTAAAAAAATTATATTTAATAATTAATACTCTACACAATGTATACTACACTTAACCTTAAGAAATAAAATTTACAATATATAAATTAAAAAAAACAATATTCTAATTTTAGATTTCTGCCTGTCCGTGCGGCCTCCCGTGACGCGTCCCGTCCCGGTCCCGCCTGCCCGGCCCTGCCTCTCTCTCACTCTTAGCCTATGCAGCTATGGCCTATGGTCTATGCCCTGGCCCCTGGACTGTATGGCCAGGCCGGGCCCGCCTATATTCAAAATGTGTCGTGCCGAGTACGGCACGGTACATGAACTGTGCTGGATAAAAATGGGTCGTGCCATGCCGGGCCGGCCCGTTTGACACCTCTATATGATATACAATTATTATGATTATTATAAATAAATATTTATTCACTTTTTAAAAAAATTTAAAAATTATTATATTTTCAAAGGTTATATAACATTTGAAAATATCAAAAAATAATAAAAAAAATTGTTATTTTATTTTTTTTCTTAAATAAACCCAATAACCACTAAATGAATACACAGTTAAATCAGTAAACTCCTAAACCCCGTAATGCATAAATACATAAACCATTTAACTGCTATATACTACTTAATAATTAATAAATCTAATTTTTATTTTTATTTATTATAATTTTAAATATTCATTTTAATTATTTATTAGTTAATTTTTATTGAAATATTTAGTACAAAATAAAGTATGAGTACGACAAATATAATTTAATTAATTTATTTTTAATAAAAAAACATACGGTTCTAAAAGTAGTAAAAATTTAAAAATTATTATACAGTAATATATTTTACTTTAATTTTGAATCAATTTGGGTTTTGTAAATATTTTTTAATTAATATCTATCTTTTTATTAATAGTTTATTAATTTAATTTTTGATCAATATTATTTTGTCTATCAATAAAATTGTTTATATTGAATTTATATGATATATAATTATTAATATTATTATAACTAAATATTTTATTCATATTTCAAAAAATTGTAAATATTATTATATTTTCAAAGGTTATAACCTATGAAAATGATAACAAATTATAGAAATTTTTTTGTTATTTTAATTTTTTATATTAAACCTATAAACCACTAAAAGCCTAAAAATATAATCGCTAAACTCCTAATGACAAAACCTATAAATACTTAAACTATTAAACTGGTATATATTAATATTAAATCTTAAATCTCATTTTAATTTATATTCAGTATAATTTTAAATTTTTATTTTAATTATTTATCAGTTTATTTTTATAGAAATATTAATTACAAAATAAATTATTAGTTAGACGGATCTAATTTAAATTAAACTGGTATCCCTAAATAATAAATAATAAATCTCATTTTTTTCATTATAATTTTAAATATTCATTTTATTTATTTATTTGTTTATTTATATATAAATATTAATTATAAAATAAATTGAGTTATACAAATATAATTTATATAAATTGTTTTTTATCAGAAAATTATAGATAACTTTTTAAAAGAAAAAAAAATTAAAATCAAAATATTATTATATAGTAATATATTTTGCTTTGCTTCTGAATCATTTTAGGTTTTATAATTATATATTAATTGATATCTATCGTATTAATAATAGATTATTAATTTATTTTTTGATCATTATTGGAATATTTATCAATAAAATTGGTTATATTGAATTTATTTGATATATAAATATAATGATTATCATAACTAAAGAATGCATTCACATTTTAAAAAAATTTTAAAATTATTATATTTTGAAAGGTTATAACCTTTGAAAAAATCAAAAAATAATAAAAATATATTTTTTGTTTTTTTATTTATTAAATAAAACATATAAACCACTAAAAGCCTAAAAACATAAATTGCTAAACTTCTAAACGACAAGACTTCTAAATACTTAAACCATTAAACTGGTATACATTAATAATAAATAATAAATCTCATATTAATTTTTATTCATTCTAATTTTAAATTTTTATTTTAATAATTTATTAGTTTATTTTTATAGAAATATTAATTAAAAAATAAATTATTAGTGAGATAGATCTAATTTAAATTAAACAAGTATCCCTAAATAATAAAAAATAAACCTTATTTTTTTTCATTATAATTATAAATATTCATTTTAATTATTTATTTGTTTATTTATATATAAATATTAATTACAAAATAAATTTAGTTATTCAAATATAATTTATATATATTATTTTTGATCGAAAAATTATAGATAAACTTTTTAAAAGAAAAAAAATATCTAAACAAAAAATTATTATATAGTAATATATTTTGCTTTGCTTTTGAATCATTTTAGGTTTTATAATTATATTTTAATTAATATCTATCTATCTTTTTAATTGATATCTATTTAATTATTAATTGTTTATTAATTAATTTTTTGATTATTATTAGAATATTTATCAATAATATTTTTTATATTAAATTTATATGGTATATAAATATAATGATTATTATAACTAAATATTGAATACGCTTTTGAAAAAAATTTAAAAATTATTATATTCCAAAGGTTTATAACCTTTGGAAATATCAAAAAAAAATAAAAATAAATTTTTTGTTATTTTATTTTTCAAATAAAATCTATAAACCACTAAATGCATAGACAGTTATATCAGTAAACACCTAAAGCTCGTAATGCCTAAATACATAAACCATTAAACAGCTAAATACTATTTAATAATTAATAAATTTAATTTTTATTTCAATTTATTATTATTTTAAATATTCATTTTAATTATTTATTAGTTTATTTTTATAGAAATTTTTATTACAAGATAAATTATGAGTGCGAAACATATAATTTAAATAATTTATTTTTAATCAAAAAAAATATATACGCTTTTAAAAGAAGTATAAAAAGAAGTATTATAAAAAATTAAAAATTATTATCAAATAATATATTTTACTTTAATTTTGAATCAATTTGGGTTTTGTAAATATTTTTTATTAATATCTATCTTTTTATAAATAGTTTATTAATTTAATTTTTGATCATTATTATAATATCTATCAATAAAATTGTTTATATTTATTTTATATGATATAAAATTATTAAAATTATTATAACTAAATATTGTATTCAGATTTCAAAAAATTTTAAATATTTTTAAATTTTCAAAGGTTATAACATTTGAAAATGACAAAAAATTACAATTTCTTTTCTTATTTTATTGTTTAAATAAAACCTATAAATCACTAAATGCCTATAAACATAAATTGCTAAACACCTAAATGACAAAACCTCAAAATATTTAAACCATTAAACTGGTATACATTAATAATTAATCATTAATCTCATTTTAATTTTTATTCAGTATAATTTTAAATTTATATTTTAATTATTTATCAGTTTATTTTTATAGAAATATTAAATACAAAATAAATTATTAGTGAGACATATATAACTTAAATTAAACCGGTATACCCTAAATAATAAAAAATAAATCTCATTTTTGTTTTATTATTATTTTAAATATTCATTTTAATTATTAATTTTTTATTTTTATATAAATATTAAATAAAAAATAAATTATGAATTAGACAAATATAATTTATGTAAATTATTTTTAATCAAAAAAATATAGATAAACTTTTTAAAATAAAAAAAATTTCAAAATAAAAAATTATTATATAGTAATATATTTTACTTTGCTTATGAATCATTTTATGTTTTGTAATTATATTTTAATTGATATCTATCTTATTAATATTATTTTTATTAATTTATTTTTTGATTATTATTAGTTTATTTATCACAAAAATTGTTTAAATTGAATTTATATGATATATTAATATAATGATTATTATAACTAAATACATAAACCATTAAACTGCTATATAATACATAATAATTAATAAATCTAATTTTAATTTCTATTTATTATAGTTTTAAAAATTCATTTTAATTATTTATTAGTTTATTTTTATAGAAATATTTATTATAAAATAAATTATGAGTGCGACAAATATAATTTAAAAAAATTTTTTTAATCAAAAAAATATATATACGCTTATAAATGAAGTAAAAATTTAAAAAAAAAAATTATTATCTAGTAATATATTTTACTTTAATTTTGAATCAATTTGGGTTTTGTAAATATTATTTAATTAATATCAATCTTATTATTAATAGTTTATTAATTTAATTTTTGATCATTATTATAATACCTATCAATAAATTATTTATATATAATTTATATCATATATAATTACTAATATTATTATAACTAAATATTGAATTCAAATTTCAAAAAAATTTAAATATTATTATATTTTCAAAGGTTATAACCTAAGAAAATGAGAAAAAATTACAAAATTTTTTTTTTGTTATTTTATTGATTAAATAAAACCTATTAACAACTAAATGCTTAAAAACCTAAATCACTAAACTCCTAAAAGACAAAACCTCTAAATACTTAAACCATTAAACTAGTATACATTAATAATAAATCAAAAATATTATTTTAATTTTTATTCAGTAAAATTTTAAATTTTTATCTTAATTAATTTTCAGTTTATTTTTATAGAAATATAAAAATCAAAATAAATTATTTCTAAGACAAATCTAATTTAAATAAAACCGGTATACACTAAACAATAAATAATAAATAATAAATAATAAATCTCATTTTTTAATTATAATTTTAAATATTCATTTTAATGATTTATTTGTTTATTTTTATATAAATATTACTTACAAAAAAATTTATGAGTTACACAGATTTAATTTATATAAATTATTTTTCATCAAAAATTATAGATAAACTTTTTAAAAGAAAAAAAAATTTCAAAACAAAAAATTATTGTATAGTAATATATTTTGTTTTGCTTCTGTATCATTTTATGTTTTGTAATTATATTTTAATTGATATCTATCTTATTAATAATATTTATTTTAATTTATTTTTTTATCATTATTAGAATATTTATCACTAAAAATGTTTATATTAAATTTATATGATATATAAATATAATGATTATTATAACTATATATTGTATTCACTTTTAAAAAATTTAAAAATTATTATATTTTCGAAGGTTATAAACTTTGAAAATATGAAAAATTAAAAAAAAACTATTTTTTCTTAGTTATTCTATTGTTTAAATAAAACCAATACACTACTAAATGCCTAAACATTTCGTTCACTAAACTACAAAATCCCGATACCTCTATATAGATAATCCTTTAAATCAGTATACCCTAAATAATAATTATTAAATTTCATTTTTATTTGTTTTCATTATAATTTAAAAAATTAATTTTGATTGTTTAGTTTTTTATTTTTATATATGTAGTAATTATAAAATAAATTATGAGTTAAAAATATAAATTATAAAGATTATTTTTCATCAAAAAATTGATAAGCTTATAAAAAGAATAAAAATTTAAAAACAAAATATTAGTATTAAGTAATATATTTTGCTTTGCTTTTGAATCATTTTAGGTTTTGATATTATATTTTTAGTAATATCAATCTTATTCAGAATATATTTTAAATTTATTTTTTGATAATTATTAGAATATCTATCAATAAAATTGTTTATATTGAATTTATATGATATATAATTATTATGAATATTATAAATAAATATTTATTCACTTTTGAAAAACAATTTAAAAATTATTATATTTTCAAAGGTTATAACCTTTGAAAATATCAAAAAATAATAGAAATAATTTTTCTTTTATTTTTTTTTCTTAAATAAAACCTATTGACCACTAAATGCATACACAGTTAAATAAGTAAACTCCTAAACCCCGTAATGCCTAAATAAATAGGTTAAAACCTATTTATTTTAATTATTTATTAGTTTATTTTTATTGAAATATTTATTACAAAATAGAGTATGAGTGCGATAAATATAATTTAATTAATTTATTTTTTATAAAAAAAATATACAGTTCTAAAAGAAGTAAAAATTTAAAAATTAAAAATTATTATACAGTAATATATTTTACATTAATTTTGAATCAATTTGGGTTTTGTAAATATTTTTTAATTAATATCTATCTTTTTATTAATAGTTTATTAATTTAATTTTTTATCATGATTATATTGTCTATCAATAAAATTATTTATATTGAATTTATATGATATATAATTATTAATATTATTATAACTAATTATTGTATTCACATTTCAAAAAATTGAAAATATTATTATATTTTCAAAGGTTATAACCTATGAAAATCATAACAAATTATAGAAATTTTTTTTTGTTATTTTATTTATTTATATAAAACCTATAACCCACTAAATGCCTAAAAACATAAATCGCAAAAGTCATAAACGAAAAAACCTTTAAATACTTAAAATATTAAACTAGTATACATTAATAATAATTCATAAATCTCATTTTAATTTTTATTCAGTATAATTTTAAATTTTTATTTTAATTATTTATCAATTTATTTTTATAGATAAATTATTAGTGATACAGATCTAATTTAAATTAAACCTATATTCCTAAATAATAAATAATAAATCTTATTTTTTTTTTTTATAATTTTAAATATTCATTTTAATTATTTATTTGTTTATTTATATATAAATATTAATTACAAAATAAATTATGAGTTAGAAAAATATAATCTATATAAATTATTTATCATCAAAAAATATAGATAAACTTATTAAAAGAAGAAAAAAATTCAAATACAAAAAATTGTTATATAGTAATATATTTTTCTTTGCTTCTCAATCATTTTAAGTTTTATAATTATATTTTAATTAATACCTATCTTATTATTAATGGATTATTAATTTATTTTTTGATTATTATTAGAATATTTATCAATAAAATTGTTTATGTTGAATTTATATGATATATAAATATAATGATTAGTATAACTAAATATTGTATTCACATTTAAAAAAAATTAAAAATTTTTATATTTTCAAAGGTTAAACCTTTGAAAATATCAAAAAATAATAAAAATAAATTTTTGTTATTTTATTTTTTAAATAAAACATGTAAACCACTAGATGCTAGGGGTGCTCATGGGACCGGACGGGATGGGGATTATAAATCTCCAATCCCTTCCCACAGTTCAGAGATTTTTTTTTTTGGAGATCTTGAGCCGTCCCATATGTTGAAAATACCAGGACGAGATCGGACGGAGATCGGGGATTTTGGGTAGGAGAAAATGGTTCCGGGACGGAACGGAGTTCAGACAATTTTTTCAATTTATTTTCTTCAAACTGGCCAAGTTAGTTCATATCGAAACCTTTTGTTGTGCCATTTATCATTCATAAGCTATGTATCTTTCAAACTCAAATTGGGCCAATTTTGTTTTGTGAAATAGACTGAATATCACAAACGAGTTTCATTACCTTGTCAAAAGTTTTTATGTGCTGGAAAGGATAGAAATGTTAAATAGAACGGGAGCGAGTTGTGTGCTTAATTTGGTTCTTTGTTTTGTAACAAGTTGGCTTTATTCAGTCGAGTGAAAGTTAACCATAATAGTAATACTACATTTTTTAAATAATTACTTAAAATATTAAGGAATAGCTTAAGATGACCAGAAACATTGGTTGGAGCAATTACTACTTAAGTAATTGCTAAAATTAGGCAGCTTAATATAACAAAAAAAATACAACTAATAATAACCATGATAATAATCATTTAAAAGGTCCGTCCCGGAACAGCAACGAAAATCGAAACCCAATTAATTATCTCTTCTACAACTCCTCCCTTTTCTTTCTCTACTGCAGAAGGACAACCAAAGATGAAAACGTGTTAATCATGTATACATAAATTTCTAAGATGAAAGAGTAATAAAAAAACAAAATATTACCTTATAAAATTTATTACACCCATTCCATATTTAGTTGGACAACTATTGTTGAAAGAATATTTGGATCTGTGACCCCTGTAAAAATTTTAATTGAACCATATTTTTATTAAATTGAATGAATAAAATAAGTAAAAGTGAAATTAAAATTTACAAGATTTGTATACTAACCTGATTCATTATCATCAAAGTCTTGAACTAATTCTTCAATTTCAATAGGTTTGTTTGAGCTTCTCAATCAATCTGGTAAACATATGAGAACTTCAGCTGTAATAGGTGTTAAAGAACTCCTAAATTTATCTAAAGTTCTCCCCCAAGTGCTAAATGTAGATTCGTAGGCCACAGTAGATGCTTGGATAGCAAATACATCCCTTCCTACATTTTCCAATGAAGGATACCTAACCTCATTTACCTTCCACCAGTTTAGAAGATCAAAATCAATTCTATTTTTTCAAATTTGTCCTCCAAGTACCTATCCAATTCTTCCAAAGCTAATACTTCTTGTTCTTTCTCCAATTCAACAAAAAAATCATCAACATAAGTATCACTACCATCAAAGAAATCATCATTTTTCTTCAACACAGTAGAAGAGAAATCATCTTCTTTTGATTCATCTTCATTTAAATCTTTATAATCATCCATCATCTCATTTAAAGCATTTATAACCTTTTTCACCAAATTTTTAGCCAATTCCTCTCCATAATGCTAAGTGTACTTAAATTTGAGATATTTGAGCTTATATCTAGGATCCAACACTACTGCTACAAAAAGCATAATATTTGTTGACTGAAGAGCACCCCAATATTTGTTGAATTTATGCCTCATTTTCATACCCATTTCAGACACCATTGTATATCTACTATTTTCACAAAGCTCAATTTTTTTTCAAAATTCGAATAATCTCAGGATAATAAATACTAGAGGTAGAATATTATGAGCCAGAAAATTTACAAGATACCTAATAAAAAGTTTTCAAGAAATGAGCCAAAATTTTGGAGTTTATTCAGTCTCTCTCAGTTGGAACATTTGAACCAAACTCCTTCAAAAACCTTTTTTCTTTGTCCTCAAACTTATCAAATTCTTATTGATATTTTATATCAGTTTGTAGCATCAAATAAATTGAATTCTATCTTGTAGGACAATCTAATTGCTATGAAGATTAATATGTCAAGTTTGCTTCTTCAACACATAAGATAAACATATCTAATCTTTTAGGACTGCTCCTCACATATTTCACCACACCTCTAATTTTTTGAATAGCACCCTCAACTACTGCAATCCCATCTCTGACAAATAAGTTTAGGATATGACCACAACATCTCATATGAAAATGCTCGCCTCTCAAAGGTACAACATTTTTCTTCACAAGCCTTTTTTTCAATTGTTCAACTGCAACATCATTATTTGATGCATTGTCAATAGTAATGCACATCAACTTTCTCAAACCCCATTCATTCATGCAAAACTTGATAGCATTTCTAATATTAACTCCAGAATGACTTTTAATTACACAAAAGTTCAAAAGCCTTTTATGCATATTCCATTGAGAATCAATTAAATGAACAGTCAAACATATATAAGATAAATTTTGAATTCTAGTCCAAGTGTCGGTAGTCAATGAAACTCTATAACAATGAGATGATATGCTATCAAATAATTTCTTCTTTTCCTTCACAAACAAAAAAAACAATCCCTCTGTGTGGGGTGGCTATATGGAATTTTAAATTGAGGCACACTAACTTCACAAAAATTTTTGAACTCATCCCTCTCAACAAAACAAAAAGAAATTTCATCTTTTTTGATCATTTTCACCAAAGCCTCCCAAACTAGTTGTTGATAAAATTGCAAACAAGTTAATTTGTTATCCTCTGAACTAGTACCTTAGTGAAACTCAACAAAGATTGTGACTTGTCTTTACCTTTGTGAACTTCTATTAATTCTTTTTTGTGTAGAAATTTCATACAAGTCTCTCTAAAGTATTTCCATAAACCCTAAGTTCCTTGATCACTTTTTGCCAAATATTCTTTCCTACACCATAAACAAGCTGCCTTACAAGTTTCATTTTTCCCTGAATCAACTAATATCTCATAAGTTTCTTAAACAGTAGACTTATACTTTTTATGAACTTGAGTTTCAGATGTACCTTGACTTCCTTTTACAATTGGAATTGAAGAACCTGCCGTAATAATAGGAGGGTTCGTGAAAGGATGATGATTGGATTTACTAGTACTTTGATCATTTGAGATGTGATCATCTTCAATTTATTGTATTTTACTTTTACCGTTGTATTGTACCATCTGCATTGCCATTAATTAATATGATATGTTAAGCATACATACATATAAATATTTCAAAAAAGTAAGCTCTACAAAACTGACTGTAACACATTCAGCCCACTCATTTGGCCCAACCACAATATCACAACCAATACTCAACAAAATTGACTAAGACACATAATAATAATAATTAATCACTCAATTCTAGTTAGAAAAACAAACCAAAAGGCTGGTAGCATCTGAGACACAGTGGAGGCAACCAGAAGTGCGACAAAAAAGGGCTGGACCAAACTGAATAGGGCTGGAACGACATGAGGAGGCCTGGAACTCGTCGTAACAGCAATAGGTGCGTCGGAATTGGATGGGCAATAGCGGAATTAGTGGCATCTTCAAGTTATATATATATATATATATATTCCTGGTTCTAGTATCAGTTTTTAGGACGAGATGGTTCTCAGGATGGATATTGCTTAATATCCGGAACCATCCCAAAAGAAAAAACACGTTACAAAATGGGACAGGAAAATTCAAAGTCAACGGATTTTTCTCAGTCCCGATTCTTTCGGGACAAGAGTTCGGGTTGGGTCGTGAATCTCTGAGTCCCGTGAGTAGCCCATCTAAATGCATATAAAGTTAAATTAGTAAACTCCTAAATCCCATACTGCCTACATACATAAACCATTAAATCGCTAAATATTACTTAATAATTAATAAATCTAATTTTTATTGCTATTTATTATATTTTTAAATATTCATTTTAATTATTTATTAGTGTATTTATTTAGAAATATTTATTACAAAATAAATTATGAGTGGGAAAAATATAATTTAAATAATATATTAGTTATCTAATAAAAATATACCCTTATAAAAGAAGAATAAATTTAAAAATTAAAAATTATTATCAAGTAATATATGTTACTTTAATTTTGAATCAATTTGGGTTTGGAAAATATTTTTTAATTAATATCTATCTTAATATTAATAGTTTATAAATGTAATTTTTTATCATTATTATAATATCTATCAATAAAATTATTTATATTAAATTTATATGACATATAATTATTAATATTATTATAACAAAATATTGTATTAAAATTTCATAAAATTTTAAATATTATTATATTTTCAAATGTTATAACTTATGAAAATGATAAAAAATTATAGAAATTTTTTTTGGTATTTTATTTTTATAAATAAAACCTATAAAACACTAAAAGCATAAAAACATAAATCTCTAAACTCTTAACGACAAAACCTCTAAATACTTGAAACATTAAAATGGTATACATTAATAATAAATCATAAATATCATTTTAATTTTTATTCAGTATAATTTTAAATTTTTATTTTAATTATTTATCAATTTATTTTATAGAAATATTAATTATATAATAATTTATTTTCATCAAAAAATTTATATAAATTATTTTTCATCAAAAAATTATTATATAGTAATATATTTTGCTTTTCTTCTGGATCATTTTAGGTTTTGTAATTATATTTTAATTGATATCTATCTTATTAATAATAGATTATTAATTTATTGTTTGATCATTATTAGAATATTTATCAATAAAATTATTTATATTGAATTTACATGATATATAATTATAACGATTATTATAACTTAATATTATATTTACATTTGAAAATAATTCAAAAATTATTGTATTTTTAAAGTTTATCATCTTTGAAAATGAGATAAAATCACAAAAAAAAATTTTTAGTTATTTTATTGTTAATATAAAACCTATAAACTACTAAATGCCTAAATGCTTAAATCATTTAAATCCTAAACAATGGAGTCCATACCAGCCACACGGGAGCAAAATATTCAAACTTGTAGTTTATGTTTGTAGTCTTATTTGTATTTTGGACTTTGTATGCGCCATGTACTTGTAGAGATGGATCATGACATACTCACACACACAATCTTGTCCGTTCTCTATGTAGCATGCAATGAGGGCAACTGGACCCATGAGTATCTCTAAGTGGGGCCCACTAATGCATATTGTAAATACACATTAGGCGATGATACACTTCTTAGAGCTCGAGGAGGAAGCATTCATACCCAAAAGATACTCTTTTGAAGATCATTGGAGCAAAAGAATGTGGAATTCATAGGTGATAATGAATTTACAAACTGCCGTAGATATGGACTTGTGGATTTATGGGTATTCAGTTTTACATGTATTCCATTGCATAACAATGACATAAGAAAATCATTGATGTTGCATATCACACACATGCATAATCTTATATTTGCATAGTTTTAATATGGTGGATCATTCATTTTCCTCCAAAAGGCTTAAACAAATCCGAATGGAAATGACGCAGTGCACATAATGACTCAATGTCAACTCTCAAGTCGGGAATTCCAGGTGATTTTAGTTGTATTCGTATGCTTGGAATTATTAGGCATTATGTTTTTTTATCTATTTTATGCACAGAATCATTAAGGTGCATAGGATTTGGTGGGCTAAACTAAATTAGTAATCTTTTTAGTCTCTTGTAAGTTGTGAGCCTATATGATAAATAAAGTGTGTATTTTCCAAAAAAAAAAACAAAAAAAAACAATAAACCCTAAACTTTAAATCCTAAACCTTAAACCATAAACTATAACCCGCATCCATAAACCCTAAATCCTAAATCTCATGTTTTGCAGTTTTATAATGAAATGACTAAGTGTTAAATATAAATTGAAATTCACAACTTTTAGGAATTTCACAGATTTATCTTTTTGTATATGTAACACAAAGTCATGAGTCAAGGGGTGAGTTATGGATTCGGTCTCTTTCTTGCTTTAGATTATTGTTGCATTAGCAATTGTCATGATTGTATATTTTATCTCTAGAACACAAAATCATATAGATAAGAATAAGCTATAACTTGTCTCTCTGCTGAACATATTGTTATTGGACTAGGAATGATCATGAATACATATTTAATCTCTATAATACTGGGTCACAGTATTGGATATGACCATAGCTTGTGCATTTTATCTTTATATTGCAAAGTCATTGCACTAGGAATGATTGTATCTTTGGACATTCCTCAAGAGCAAAAGTCATGACCCTAGAAATAGTTAATGCTCGAGTACTACTCTTTATAACTTTCTATAGCTAAAATTCTTGGGATTGGAAATATCACTATGGCTTTTTCCTTCGATTTGTGACCTCAAGTGTCAATATGCAAGACTATTATTTTGAGCAATGATTAAAACCTTTTATACATTTGAATATGATTCATTTACACTTTTTTGGGTATTGTGAGCTTGTATACATAACTCATTTAATATAAAAAGAAAGAAATTATACTTTTCATATCCATGAGGATATAAAAAATAGGCTTAGACATGCCAATAAAATAAATTTTTTGATTCTTGATTGAAAGGGAGCCCATACTTCTTGCCCTGCTCAAACTACCCTGGGGCTGGTTTGTTCCAATAGGCTACAAGATGGTTATTTTTTTAGAGGTGAACTATGTTTTAAAAAAATTGTTTTGAGTGTGTGCATGAGAGATAGTTTAGAAGAAATTACAATAATCAATATAAATAGCATCCTCAACAACTAGCTATTTCAACACATAAGGGGTACAAAATTGGTATAGTCTGTTAGCGTACATAAGTTAAATTACCTTTGATAGCCCAGTGATTCGACATCAAATATGATGAGACATAATAGAGATCAAGTAAAAGCTCCTATTATTTTGGTTAGAGCTTTAGCAATCATTCTAGAGTTGAGAGATGAACAAAATAAATTATTATATTTATTCAGTATAATTTTAATTTTTATTTTAATTATTTATCAGTTTATTTTTATAGAAATATTAATTACAAAATAAATTATTAGTGAGACAGATCTAATTTAAATTAAATTAGTATATCCTAAATAATAAATAATAAATCTCATTTTTTTTCATTTTAATTTTAAATATAAAATTGTATTATTTATTTGTTTATTTTTATATAAATATTAATTACAAAATAAATTATGAGTTACACAAATATAATTTATATAAATTATTTTTCATCAAAATAATATAGATAAACATTTTAAAAGAAAACAAATTTCAAAACAAAAATTTATTATATAGTAATATATTTTGCTTTACCTCTGAATCATTTTAGGTTTTGTAAATATATTTTAATTTATATCTATCTTATTAATAATAGATTATTAAGTTTTCTTTTCATAATTATTAGAATATTTATCAATAAAAATATTTATATTGAATTTAATTGATATAAAATATAATGATTATTATAACTAAAAATTGAATTCACTCTAAAAAAAAATTTAAAAATCATTATATTTTCAAAGGTTATAACCTTAAAAAATGAGAAAAAATAATAAAAATAAATTTTTTGTTAATTCATTTTTTAAATAAAACCTATAGCTCTTTAAATGCTTACTTACTTAAATCAGTAAGCTCATAAATCCCGAAACCCCTAAATACATAAACCTTTAACAGCTATTTACTACTTAATAAATAATAAATCTCATTTTTATTTCTATTTATTATAATTTTAAATATTAATTTTAATTATTTATAGTTTAATTTTTTCGAAAATTTAATTACAAAATAAATTTCGAGTGAGAAAAATATTATTTAAATAATTTATTTTAATAAAAAAAGTATAAGCTTATAAAAAGAAGGAAAATTATAAAAATTAAATATTATTATTTAGTAATATATTTAGATTTGATTTTGAATCATTTTGTGTTATGTAAAGATATTTTAATTAATATTAATATTATTAATAATAGTTTATTAATTTAATTTTTGAACATTATTATAATATCTATCATTAAAATTATTTATATTGAATTTATATGATATATAATTAGTAAGATTAATATAATTATACATGGCATTCACATTTCAAAAAATTATTATATTTTCAAATGTTATAACCTTTGAAAATCAGGAAAATTCATCAAAATAAATCTTTTGTTATTTCATTGATTAAATAAAACCTATAAACACCGAAATATGCAAACATATAAATTAATAAACTTCTTAACCCCAAAACCACAAAAAACATAAACCATTAAATAGGTATATCCTAAATAATAAATCATAAATCTCATTTTAATTAGTATTCATTATAGTTTTAAATATACATTTTAATTATTTATTAGTTTATTTTTATTGAAATATAAATTAAAAAATAAATTATCAGTGAGACATATATAATTTAAATATAATCATTTATCTAATAAATAATTCTTTATTACTTTTATATAATCATTATTATAATATATATCAATAAAATAGTTTAAATTGAATTTATATGATATATAATTATTATGATTTTTATAACTTCATATTATATTCACTTTTCAAAAAAAATTATAAATTATTATATTTTGAAAGGTCATAACATTCAAAAATGAGAAAAAATAACAAAGATAAATTTTTTGTTATTTTATTTTGTTTATAAAACCTATAACCCACTAAATGACTAAATTCTAAAATGACTAAACTCCTAAACCCCGAAGCCCATAAATACTTAAAACATTAAATTAATATAGTCCAAATAATAAATAATAAATCTAATTTTTATTAGTATTTATTATAATTTTAAATATTCATTTTAATTATTTATCAGTTTATTTTTATAAAGATATTAATTACAAAATAAATTATTAGTGCGACATATATAGTTAAAATAAATTATTTTTTATTAAAAAAATGCTTATTAAAAAGGCAAATTTTTAAAAATAAATAATTATTATTTAGTAATATATCTTATTTTGATTTTGAATCATTTTAGATTTTACAATTATATTTAAATTTAAATCATTCTTATGAATACTAGTTTATTAATTTATTTATTGATCATTATTATAATATCTATCAATAAATTTATTTATATTGAGTTTACATTATATATAATCATTAAGATTATTATAACTAAATATTATATTCACATTTAAAAAAAATTAAAAATTATTATATTTTCAAAGGTTACAACCATCTAAAATTAAAAAAAAATCAAAAAATTAAATTTTTTAATTTTTCATTCTTTAAATAAAAACTATAAATCACTAAAGGTCTAAACAATTAAATCACTAAACTCCTAAACCACAAAACACCTAAATACTTAAACCATTAACCCAGTATATCCTGAATAATAAATAATAAATCTCAATTTTATTTGTATTCATTATAATTTTAAATATTCATTTTAATTATTTAATTGTTTATTATTATAGAATTATAAATTACAAAATAAATTATGAGTAAGAAAAATATAATTTAAATAATTTATTTTTAATAACAAGAATATAAACTTATAAAAAAAGCAAAACATTAAAAAAAATTATTATTTTGTAATATATTTTACTTTGATTTGAATAAATTTAGATTATGCAAATACTTTTTAAATAATATATATTTTATTAAAAATAGTTTATTAATTTATTTTGTGATCATTATTATAATATCTAGCAATGTAATTATTTATATTGAATTTAAATGACTCTTATTGTTTAAATAATAGGGTACATTTGAAAAAAATTATCGGTGATTTCTTTTGTATGATAATTTGAAGGTCTAAGCTATTATTTTGAATTGAACTAGTTGAGGTGGAAATGACTCTTATTGGTCAGGTTGAGAATGTATTCATCTAATATATATATATATATATATATATATATAGGTTGTGATAATCATGTAATTAATATTTATTCTGTGACATTGACACCAGGATCCTCTGAGCCCATATTTCCTCCAAGAGATGTCTTACCATTCTTTTAAAACCAACTTTGTTAGTAATATTGTAGGATCATTTAAAAATTTAATGAAAAAATTCATGATCATAATTAATTTTGTAATTTATTCTCTTCAAAAGTCATTATGGTGAATCAAAGGAATTAATGAAACTTGAGTTGATTCAACTACAAAGACCCCATCATTAAGTTGCATTTGCTTGAGATTCAATGCATACTATTTTTTGATGTATTGATTGACACGTCTCTTAAGTGAACAGTTCTTCCAATAGTTTTATATGTATATATTATTTTATAATATACATATTATGTCGAATCTTTTTTGATACTAAAAACTTTTTATTGTTAATTATGTTATTTTATAAAATAAAAATTATGATTATTTAAATAAAAATTATGATATTTTATAATATATATAAATTATAATTTTTATAAAATAAAAATTATATTTTTATATAATATAAGATTATTATTAAATATTATTTTATAAAATAAGATAATTATAAATATTATCTTATAAAATAAATAAATAAAATAAAATAAAATAAAATAAAATATATTTTTTTATAAAATACCTAATATTTATAAATAATAATGTTTATTTTTATTTTTTTTATCATGTCATATCCTAGCCGTATCCGTATCCTAGTTTTTTTGAATTTGTCCTGTCCTCGTATCCGTATCTGTGATTCTTAGGTATATATTATGATTATGTTAGATTTAATTTTTTATTTAATAATTGATAGATTAATAAATAAATTTAAAAAATTACTAACAAATTAAAACACTTCTCTCTTTCTCATATTTCTAGTTTAATGTCAAACTTAAAAAAAATAATAAATAGTAAATTTAATAAAAATAAACTTATACATAGATAACAACAACTCGACTGGAAGGTCCAGAGCTAAAACTAGTTCCTCTCTCATGGGTTCAATCTATTTGCCTAAAAAATCTACAAAATTATGACCTTCAATAATTTGGATACACTGTAACATAATTAACAATAAAAAAGTTTTTAGTATCAAATAAGATTCGACATAATATGTATATTATAAAATAATATATACATATAAAACTATTGGTAGAACTATTCACTTAAGATACGTGTCAATCAATACATCAAAAAATAGTATGCATTGAATCTCAAGCAAATGCAACTTAATGATGGGGTTTTTGTAGTTGAATCAACTCTAATTTCATTAATTCCTTTGATTCACCATAATGACTTTTGAAGAGAATAAATTACAAAATTAATTATGATCATGAATTTTTTCATTAAATTTTTAAATGATCCTACAATATTACTAACAAAGTTGGTTTTAAAAGTATGGTAAGACATCTCTTGGAGGAAATATGGGCTCAGAGGATCCTGGTGTCAATGTCACAGAATAAATATTAATTACATGATTATCACAACCTATATATATATATATTAGATGAATACATTCTCAACCCTGACCAATAAGAGTCATTTCCACCTCAACTAGTTCAATTCAAAATAATAACTTAGACCTTGAAATTACCATACAAAAAAAATCACCGATAAGTTCTACCAAGCAGGCACTGTCAAATGTACCCTTTTACTCTTATTTTATGAATAATCTATTTTATGAAGATTATTATAAATAAATATTATATTTACATTTGAAAAAAATTTAAAAATTATTATATTTTCAAAGGATATAACGTTCAAAAATTAGAAAAAATAAATAAATTTTATGTTATATCATTGTTTAATTAAAACTTATAAACCACTAAATTTTTAAACACTTAAATCTCTAAACTCATTAACACAAAAGCCCCTAAATACTTAAACCTTTAAACTCGTAAACCTTAATTATAATTTAAATAATTTATTAAAATATTAATTACAAAATAAATTATGAGTGATACAAATTTAATTTAAATTATTTATTTTTCATCAAAAAAAAATATATGCTTATAAAAAGAAGCAAAATCTAAAAAACAAAAATTATTATTCAGTAATAACTTTTACTTTGATTTTGAATAATTTTAGGATTTGCAATTATATTTTAATTTATATCTATCATATTAATAATAGCATATTAATTTATTTTTTATAATTGATTTAATATCTATCAATAAAATTCTTTATATTTTGTTTAGATTATATATAATTATAATGATTATTATTACAAAATATTGTATTCACATTTTTAAAAATTTTAAAATTATCACATTTTTAAAGGTTATAACCTTTGAAAATGTGAGAATATCAAAAATAATTTTTTTGTTATTTCATTGTTTAAATAAATCCTATAAACCACTAAATGCCTAAACACTTAAATCAATAACTCCTAAATCTCTAAAACCCTAAAAAGATAATCATTTTTAACTCGTATACCATAAATAATAAATAATAAATCTTAATATTATTTTTTTCATTATAATTTAAAATATTAATTGTAATTATTTATTCGTTTAATTTTATATAAATATTAATTACAAAATTAATTATGAGTTAGACAAATATAATTTATATAAATTATTTTTCATCAAAAAATATAGATAAACTTATAAAAAGAATAAAAAATTTAAAAACTAAAATTTATTATATAATAATATATTTTGCTCTCCTTCTGAATCATTTTAGATTTTGTAATTATATTTTAATTGATATCTATCTTATTAATAATTATTTATTAATTTATTTTTTGATCATAATTAGAATATTTATCAATAAAATTATTTATATTGGATTTATATGATATATAAATATAATGATTATTATAACTAAATATTGAATTCACTTTTGAAAAAAATTTATAAATTATTATATTTTCAAAGGTTATAACCTTTGGAAATATGAGTGCGACACATATAATTTAAATAATTTAATTTTAATCAAAAAATATATATACACTTTTAAAAGAAGTATAAAAGAAGTATTATTAATAATTAAAAATTAAAAATTAAAATTATTATCAACTATTATATTTTACTTTAATTTTGAATCAATTTGGGTTTTGTAAATATTTTTTAATTAATATCTATCTTATTATAAATAGTTTATTAATTTAATTTTTGATCATTATTATAATATCTATCAATAAAATTGTTTATATTTATTTTATATGATATAGAATTATTAAAATTATTATAATAAATATTGTATTCAAATTTCAAAAAATTTTAAATATTATTAAATTTTAAATGGTTATAACATTTGAAAATGACAAAAATTTACAATTTTTTTTGTTATTTTATTGTTTAAATAAAACCTATAAATCGCTAAATGCCTAAAAACATAAATTGATAAACTCTTAAACGACAAAACCTCAAAATACTTAAACCATTAAACTGGTATACATTAATATTAAATCATAAATCTCATTTTAATTTTTATTCAGTATAATTTTAAATTTTTATTTTAATTATTTATAAGTTTATTTTTATAGAAATATTAATTACAAAATAAATTATTAGTGAGACGAATATAACTTAAATTAAACCTGTATACCCTAAATAAAATTTAATAATAAATCTCATTATTTTATCATTATAATTTTTAATATTCATTTTAATTATTAATTTTTTAATTTACATAAATATTAATTAAAAAATAAAATATGAGTTAGACAAATATAATTTACGTAAATTATTTTTAATCAAAAAAATAAGATAAACTTTTTAAAATAAAAAAAAATTCAAAACAAAAAATTATTATATAGTAATATATTTTGTTTTGCTTATGAATCATTTTATGTTTTGTAATTATATTTTAATTGATATCTATCTTATTAATAATATTTATATTAATTTATTTTTTTGATAATTATTAGAATATCTATCAAAAAAATTGTTTATATTGAATTTATATGATATTTAATTATTATGATTATTATAAATAAAAATTGTATTCACTTTTGAAAAAAATTTAAAAATTATTATATTTTCAATGGTTATAATATTAAAAATGAGAAAAAATAATAAAAATAAATTTTTAGTTTTTTTATTTTTTAAAAAAACCTATAGACGATTAAATGCTTACTTACTTAAATTAGTAAGCTCATAGACAATGAAACCCCTAAATACATAAACATTTTAACATCCATATACTATTTAATAAATAATAAATCTCATTTTTATTTCTATTTATTATAATTTTAAATATTCATTTTAATTATTTATAGTTTAATTATTTAAAAAAATTAATTAGAAAATAAATTTCGAGTAAGGCAAATATTATTTAAATAATTTATATTTATACAAAAAAAATAATCTTATAAAAAGAAGGACAAATTTAAAAATTAAATATTATTATTTAGTAATATATTTTGATTTGATTTCGAATCATTTTGTGTTATATAATTATATTTTAATTAATATTTAAATAATTAATAATAGTTTATTAATTTAATTTTTGATCATTATTATAATATCTAACATTAAAATTATTTATATTGAATTTATATGATATATAAATAGTAAAATTAATATAATTATACATAGTATTCACATTTCAAAAAATTTTAAAAATTATTTTATTTTTAAAGGTTATAACCTTTGAAAATCAGAAAAAATCTAAAAAAAAATTCTTATTTTTATTATATAAATAAAACCTATAAACCACTAAATACCTAAAAACATAAATTGATAAACTCCTAAAAGACAAAATTCCTAAATAATCAAACTATTAAACCTGTATACCACATATAATAAATCATCAATCTCATTTTAATTTGTATTCATTATAATTTTAAATATTCTTTTTAATTATTTATAAGTTTATTTTTTATAGAAATATTAATTACAAAATAAATAATGAGCGAAACAACTATAGTTTTAATAATTTACTTTTAATCAAAAAAAAAAAATAAGCTTATAAAAAAGAAGTAAAAATTTAAAAACAAAAAATTATTATTTTGTAATATATTTTAATTTGATTTTGAATCATTATATATAGGTATTGCAATTATATTTTAATTACTATAAATCTTATTAAGAATAGGTTATTAATTTATTATTTGATCAATTTTATAATATCTAAAATAAAAGTACTTATATTGAATTTAAATGTCTTATAATTATTAAGATTATTATAACTAATTATTATATTTACATTTGAAAAAAATTTAAAAATTATTATATTTTCAAAGGTTATAACCTTCAAAAATGATAAAAAATTACAAAAATATTTTTTTTATTATTTTATTTTTTAAATAAAATTTATAAACCACTAAATGCCTAAACATTTTAATCTCTAGATTCCTAAACCCCAAAACCCCCTAAATACTTAAACCATTAAACCTATATAACCTAAATAATAAATAATAAATCTCATTTTATTTGTATTCTTTATAATTTTAAATATTCATTTTAATTATTTTTTAGTTTATTTTTATAGAAATATTAATTACAAAATAAATAATGAGTGAGACATATATAATTTAAATAAATTATTTTTTATGAAAAAAATATAAGCTTATAAAAATAAACAAAATTTCAAAAATTTAAAATTTTATTTAGTAATATTATTTACTTTGATTTTGAATTATTTTGGGTTCTGCAAATATATTTTAATTAATATCTATCTTATTAATAATAGTTTATTAATTTATTTTTTGATGATCAAAATAATATATATTAATAAAATTTTTTATATTGAATTTACATCAAATATAATTATTAAGATTATTATAACTAAGTATTGTATTCATATTTTAGAACTATTAAAAAATTATTATATTTTCAAATGTTATAAACTTTGAAAATCACGAAAATTCATAAATATAAATTTTTTGTTATTTCATTGATAAAATAAAACTTATAAACACGTAAATGTGTAAACATATAAATCAATAAACTCATTAACCCTAAAGCCACAAAAAACTTAAAGCATTAAATAGGTATACCCTAAATAATAAATAATAAATCTCATTTTTATTACTATTCATTATAATTTTATATATACATTTTAATTATTTATTAGTTTATTTTTATAGAAATATAAATTTAAAAATAAATTAATAGTTAGACAATTATAATTTAAATAATTTATTTTTCATCAAAAAATATATAAGCTTATAATTCGATACAAAAATTTAAAAATTTAAAATTAATATTTAGTAAAATATTTCACTTTGAATCATTTTAGGTTTTGTAAAAATATTTTAAATAATATTTATCTTATTAATAATTGTTTATTAATCTTTTGTATGATCATTATTATAATATATATCGATATAATTGTTTATATTGAATTTAGATGATATATAATTAGTAAGATTATCATAAATAAATATAGTATTCACATTTAAAAAAAATTTAAAAATTGTTATAGTTTCAAAGGTTATATCCTTCAAAAATGAGAACAAATAACAAAAAGAAAGTTTTTGTTATTTTATTTTTTAAATAAAACCTATAAACTACTAAATGCTTATACACTTAAATCACTAAATTCTTAAATCCCAAAACTACTAAATATATAATCTTTTAAACCTGTATATTTAATCATATTAATAATAGTTTTATTTAATATCTATCTTATTAATATATTTTACTTTGATTTTGAATCATTTTAGATTTTGCAAATAAATTTTATTTAATATCTATCGTGTTAATAATAGTTTATTAATTTATTTTCTTATCATCATCATAATATCTATAAAAGAAAAAATATATATATTTTACATAATTTATAATTATTTAGATAATTATAACAAAATAATATTTTCATATTTTAAAAAAATTTAAAAATTATTAAGTTTTCAAAGGTTATAATATTTGAAAATAAGAAAAAATAAAAAAATAAATTTTTTATTATTAGATTAATTAAATAAAATCTATAAACCACAAAATACATAAATTCTTAATGACTAAACTCCTAAATCCCGAAGGACATAAATACATAAGCCTCTAAATTAGTATACTCTAAATAATAAATAATAAATCTCATTTATATTAGTATTCATTATAATTTTAAATATTCGTTTTAATTATTTATCAGTTTATTTTTATTGAAATATTAATTACAAAATAAATTATTAGTGGGACGGATATAATTTAAATAATTTATTTTTCATCAAAAAAATATAAGATTATAAAAAGAGCCAAAATTTTAAAACAAAATATTATTATTTAGTAATTTATTTTAATTTAATTTTGAATAATTTTAGATTTTGCAATTCTATTTTAATTTATATCATTCTAATTAATAATAGTTTATTAATTTATTTATTGATCATTATTATAATATCTATTAATAAATTATTTATATTGATTTTACATTATATATAATTATCAAGATTATTATAACTAAATATTATATTCACATTTAAAAAAAAATTAAAAATTATTATATTTTCGAAGGTGATAAAGTTCGAAAATTAGATAATATCACTTAAGGCATTAACACTTAAATGACTAAACCCAAACATACCTAAATACTTAAACCATTAAACATGTAAATCTAGAATAATAAATAATAAATCTCAATTTTATTTGTATTCATTATAATTTTAAATATTTATTTTAATTATTTATTAGTTTATTTTTATAGAATAATAAATTACAAAATAATTTATGTGGAAGACAAATATAATTTTAATAATTAATTTTTAATAACAAAAATATAAACTTATAAAAAAAGCAAAATATTAAAAAAAATTAATATTTAGTAATATATACTTTGATTTTGAATAAATTTAGATTTTGCAATTATATTTTAAATAATATCTATCTTATTAATAATAGTTTATTAATTTATTTATTGATCATTATTATAATATCTAGCAATGTGATTATTTATATTGAATTTAAATGACTTATATTTATTAAGATTATTATAACTAAATAATATATTTACATTTAAAAAAAATTTATAAATTTTTATATTTTCAAAGGTTATAATGTTCAAAAATTAAAAATAAAAATAGAAATAAATTTTATGTTATATCATTGTTTAAATAAAACTTAGACACCACTAAATGCCTAAACACTTAAATCTATAAACTCCTAGACACAAAAGCCACTAAATACTTAAAACTTTGAACTCATAAACCTTAAATATCATTTAAATAATTTATTTTTCATCAAAAAAATATAAGCATATAAAAAGAAGCAAAAACAAAAAAAACTAAAATTATTATTTGGTAATAAATTTTACTTTGATTTTGAAAAATTTTAGGTTTTGCTATTATATTTTAATTTATATGTATCATATTAATAATAGCGTATTTATTTATTTTATGATAATTGATATCATATATATCAACAAAATTGTTTATATTTAGTTTATATTATATATAATTATAATGATTCTTATTACTAAATATTGTATTCACATTTTTAAAAAAATTTAAAATTATTATATTTTCAAAGGTTATAACCTTTGAAAATATAAGAAAATATAAAAATAATTTTTTAGTTATTTCAGTATTTAAATAAATCCTATAAACTACTAAATGCCTAAACACTTAAGTCAATAACACGAAAATCTTTAAAACACTAAATAGATGATCCATTTAAACTGGTATACCCTAAATAATAAATAATAAATAACAAATCACAATATTATTTTTTTCATTATAATTTAAAATATTCATTTTAATTAATTATTCATATTTTTTTTATTAAATATTAATTACAATATAAATTATGAGTTAGACAAATATAATTTATATAAATTATTTTTCATCAAAAAATAAAGATAAACTTATAAAAAGAAAAAATTTCAAAACAAAAATTTATTATATAGTAATATATTTTGCTTTCCTTCTGAATCATTTTAAGTTTTGTAATTATATTTTAATTGATATCTATCTTATTAATAATAGATTATTAATTTATTTTTTGATCATTATTAGAATATTTATCAATAAAATTATTTATATTCAATCTATATGAAATATAAATATAATGATTATTATAACTAAATATTGAATTAACTTTTTAAAAAAATTTAAAAATTATTATATTTTCAAAGGTTATAACATTTGAAAATATCAAAATATAATAAAAATAAATTTTTTGTTTATTTATTGTTTAAATAAAACCTATAACCACTAAATGCATACACATTTAAATCAGTAAACTCTTAAACCTCGTAATGCCAAAATACATAAACAATTAAACCGCTATATACTAAATAATTAATAAATCTAATTTTTATTTCTATTTATTATAATTTTAAATATTCATTTTAATTATTTATTAGTTTATTTTTATAGAAATATTTATTAATAGATAAAGTATTAGTGTGAGAAATATAATTTAAATAATTTATTTTTAATCAATAAAAGTATTTACGCTCATAAAAAAGTAAAAATTTAAAAATTAAAAATTATTATTAAGTAATATATTTTACTTTAATTTTGAATCAATTTGGGTTTTGTAAATATTTTTTAATTAATATCTATCTTATAATTAATAGTTTATTAATATAATTTTTGATCATTATTATAATATCTATCAATAAAATTATTTATATTGTATTTATATGATATAATTATTAATATTATTATAACTAAATATTATATTCATATTTCAAAAAATGTTAAATATTATTATATTTTCAAAGATTATGACATATAAAAATGAGAAAAATTTACAAATTTTTTTTGTTATTTTATTGTTTAAATAAAACCTATATACCACTAAATGCCTAAAAACATAAATTGCTATACTATTAAATGATAAAACCTTTAAATACTTAAATAATTAAACTAGTATACAATAATAATAAATCATAAATTTCATTTTAATATTTATTCAGTTTAATTTTAAATTTTTATTTTAATTATATATCAGTTTATTTTTTATAGAAATATTAATTACAAAATAAATTATTAGTTAGAGAGATCTAATTTAAATTAAACCAGTATACCCTAAATAATAAATAAAAAACTCATTTTTTTTCATTATAATTTTAAATATTCATTTTAATTAATTATTTGTATATTTTTATATAAATATTAATTACAAAATAAATTATGAGTTAAACAAATATAATTTATATAAATTATTTTTCATCAAAAAAATATATATAAATTTTTAAAAACAAATTTCAAAAAAAAAATACTATATAGTAATATATTTTGCTTAGCTTCTGAATCATTTTAAAATTTTGTAATTATATTTTAAATGATATATATCTTATTAATAATAGATTATTAATTTATTTTTTGATCATTATTAGAATATATATCAATAAAAATATTTATATTGAATTTATATGATATATAAATATAATGAATATTATGACTAAATATTATTATTTCATTGTTTTAACCTTTTAAAATGTGAAAGAATAAAAAAAATATTTTTTTTATTATTTCATTGTTTAAATAAAACCTATACACCACTAAATGCCTAAACACTTAAATCACTAAACTACAAAATCCCGATACCCCTGTATAGATAATCTTTTAAACCGGTATACACTAAATAATAATTAATAAATCTCATTTTTATTTGTTTTCATTATAATTTAAAAAAATTATTTTGAATTTTAGTTTTTTATTTGTATATTTGTATTAATTATAAAATAAATTATGAGTTAAAAATATAATTTATAAAAATGATTTTTCATCAAAAAATAGATAAGCTTATACAAAGAATAACAATTTAAAAATAAATAATTATTATTTAGTAATATATATTTGCTTTGCTTCTAAATCATTTTAGGTTTTATTATTATATTTTAAGTAATATCAATCTTATTCATAATAGATTTCTAATTTATTTTTTGATAATTATTAGAATATCTATCAATAAAATTGTTTATATTGAATTTATATGATAAATATTTATTATGATTATTATAAATAAATATTATATTCACTATTGAAAAAAATTTAAAAATTATTATATTTTCAAATGTTATAAGCTAAAAAATGAGAAAAAATAATAAAATTAAATTATTTGTTATTTCATTTTTTAAATAGAACCTATAGATCGTTAAATGTTTACTTACGTAAATTAGTAAGCTCATAGACCCCGAAACCCCTAAATACATAAACCTTTTAACAGCTATATAC
Source organism: Sapria himalayana (assembly GCA_029783825.1). Classification (NCBI taxonomy): domain Eukaryota; kingdom Viridiplantae; phylum Streptophyta; class Magnoliopsida; order Malpighiales; family Rafflesiaceae; genus Sapria; species Sapria himalayana. Next base: position 28,050 of record JAREIK010001599.1, on the reverse strand, counting down.
TACTTAATAAATAATAAATCTCCTTTTATTTCTATTTTTTATATTTTTAAATATTCATTTTATTTATTTATAGTTTAATTATTTAGAAAAATTAATTATGATATAAATTTCGAGTGAGACAAAATTTTATTTAAATAATTTATTTTCATAAAAAAAATATAAGCTTATAAAAAGAAGGAAAATTTTAAAAATTAAATATTATTATTTAGTAATATATTTTGATTTGATCTTGAATCATTTTGTGTTATGTAAATATATTTTAATTAATATTTATATTATTAATAATAGTTTATTAATTTAATTTTTGATCATTTTTATACTATCTATCATTCCCTTGGAACTATGTAAAAACTATAAACCACTAAATTAACAATTCATTAAACCGATATACCATATATAATAAATCATAAATCTCAATTTAATTTGAATTCATTATAATTTTAATTATTCATTTTAATTATTTATTAGTTTATTTTTTATATAAATATTAATTGCAAAATAAATAAAGAGAGACAAAATAATTTTAATAATTTATTTTTAATCAGAAAATAAATATAAGCTTATAAAAAGAAGTAAAAATTTAAAAACAAGAAATATCATTTAGAAATATATTTTACTTTGATTTTGAATTATTATAGGTTTTGCATTTATATTTTAATTACTATCAATCTTCTTAATAATAGTTTATTAATTTATTTTGTGATCATTATTATAATATCTATCAATAATATTACTTATATTGAATTTAAATGTCTTATAAATATTAAGATTATTATAACTAAAAATTATATTTACATTTGAAAAAAATTTAAAAATTATTATATTTTCAAAGGTTATAACCTTCAAAAATGATAAAAAATCACAAAATTAATTTTTTTATTATTTTATTATTTAAATAAAACATATAAACCATTAAATGCCTAATCATTTAAATATGTAGACTCCTTAACCACAAAACCCCCTAAATAGTTAAACCATTAAACCTATATAACCTAAATAATAAATAATAAATAATAAATTTCATTTTTATTTGTATTCATTATAATTTTAAATATTCATTTTAATTATTTTTAAGTTTATATTTATAGAAATATTAATTACAAAATAAATAATAAGTGAGACATATAATTTAAATATATTATTTTTTATGAAAAAAAATAAGCTTATAAAAATAAACAAAATTTTAAAAATTTAAAATTTTGTTTTGTTATATAATTTACTTTGATTTTAAATTATTTTGGGTTCTGCAAATTTAATTTAATTAATATCTATCTTATTAATAATAGTTTATTAAGTTATTTTTCTATGATTATAATAATATATATTAATAAAATTTTTTATATTAAATTTACATCAAATATAATTATTAAGATTATTATAACTAAGTATTGTTTTCATATTTTAGAAAGATTAAAAAATTATTATATTTTCAAAGGTTATAACATTTGAAAATCAAGAAAATTCATAAAAATAAATTTTTTTATTTCATTGATTAAATAAAACCTATAAACACCTAAATGTGCAAACATATAAATCAATAAACTACTTAACCCCAAAACCACAAAAAACTTAAACCATTAAATAGGTATACCCTAAATAATAAATCATATAACTTTTTTTAATTAGTATTCATTATATTTTTAAATATTCATTTTAATTATTTATCAATTTATTTTTATAGTAATATTAATTACAAAATAAATTATTAGTGAGAGATTTAATTAAAAAAATTTATTTTTCATCAAAAAAATATATATGCTAATAAAATGAGGAAAAAATTTTAAAGTAAAAATTTATTATTTAGTAATATATATTATTTTATTTTTGAATCATTTTAGATTCTACAATTATATTTTAATTTATATCATTCTTATTAATACTAGTTTATTAATTTATTTATTGATCAATAAATATAATATCAATTAATAAATATTATTTATATTTAGTTTACATTATATATAATTATTAAGATTATAATAACTAAATATTATATTCACATTTAAAAATATTTAAAATTAATATATTTTCAAAGGTTACAACCTTCAAAAATTAAAAAAATTCAAAAATTTAAATTTTTTGTTTTTTAATTCTGTAAATAATAACTATAAATCACTAAAGGTCAAAACACTTAAATAACTAAACTCCTAAACCCAAAACACCTAAATACTTAAACCATTAAACTTGTATATCCCGAATAATAAATAATAAATATTAATTTTATTTGTATTCATTATAATTTTAAATAATTATTTTAATTATTTATTAGTTTATTATTATAGATTATAAATTATAAAATAAATTATGAGTAATACGAATTAATTTAAATAATTTATTTATAATAAAAAAAATATAAAGATAAAAAAAAGCAAAACATTAAAAAATTATTATTAAGTAATATATTTTACTTTGATTTTGAATAAATTTAGATTTTGCCAATATATTTTAAATAAATCTATCTTTTTAATAATAGTTTATTAATTTTTTTTGGTCATTATTATAATATCTAGCAATGTAATTATTTATATTGAATTTAAATCACTTATAATTATTAAGATTATTATAACTAAATGTTATATTTACATTTAAAAAAAATTAAAAATTATTATATTTTCAAAGGTTATAACCTTCAAAAATTAAAAAAATAATAAAAATAAATTTTTTTGTTATATCAGTGTTTAAATAAAACTTATAAACCACTAAATACCTAAACACTTAAACCTCTAAACTCCTAAACACAAAAGCCCCTAAATACATAAACCTTTAAACTCATAAACCTTAAATATAATTTAAATAATTTATTAAAATATTAATTACAAAATAAATTATGAGTGAGACAAATTTAATTTTAATAATTTATTTTTAATCAAAAAAAATATAAGCTGATAAAAAGAAGCAAAAACTAAAAAAAAATTATTATTTAGCAATAAATTTTACTTGGATTTTGAATATTTTTAGGTTTTGCAATTATATTTTCATTTATATCTATAATATTAATAATAGCATATTAAAATATTTTTTGATAATTGATATCATATCTATCAATAAAATTATATATATTTAGTTTATATTATAGATAATTATAATGATTATTTTTACTAAATATTGTATTCACATTTTTAAAAAAATTTTAAAATTATTCTATTTTCAAAGGTTATAACCTTTAAATATGTGAAAAAATATCAAAAATAATTTTTTTTGTTATTTAATTGTTTAAATAAAACCTATAAACCACTAAATACCTAAAAACATAAATCACTAAAGTCATAGACGAAAAAACCTTTAAATACTTAAAATATTAAACTGGGATACATTAATAATAATTCATAAATCTCATTTTAATTTTTATTCACTATAAATTTAAATTTTTATTTTAATTATTTATCCATTTATTTTTATGAAAATATTTATTACAAAATAAATTATTAGTGAGATAGATATAATTTAAATTAGACTGGAATACACAAAATAATAACGAATAAATCTTAATATATCTTTTTTCATTATAATTTTAAATATTCATTTTAATTATTTATTTGTTTATTTTTATATAAATATTAATTAAAAAATAAATTATGAGTTAGACAAAAATAATTTATATAAATTAATTTACATCAAAAAAAATATGGATAAACTTTGAAAAAAGAAAATTTAAAACAACAAATTATTATATAGTAATATATTTTGATTTCTTCTGAATCACTTTAGGGTTTTTATTATATTTTAATTAATATTTATCTTATTTATAATAGATTATTAATTTATTTTTGATCATTTTTAGAATATTTATAAATAATATTGTTTATATTGAATTTATAAGATATATAAATATAATTATTATTATAACTAAATATTGAATTCACATTTGAAAAAAATTTAAAAATTCTTATATTTTCAAATGTTATAACCTTTGAAAATATCAAAAAATAATAAAAATAAATATTTTGTTATTTTAATTTTTAAATAAAACCTATAAACTACTAAATGCATACACAGCAAAAACAGTAAACTTCTAAGGCCCGTAATGCCTAAATACATAAACCATTAAACTGATATATACTACTTAATAATTAAGAAATCTAATTTTGATTTCAATTTATTATTATTTTAAAAATTCATTTTAATTATTTATAAGTTTATTTTATAGAAATTTATTTACAAAATAAATTATGAGTGCGACAAATATAATTTAAATAATTTATTTTTAATCAAAAAAATATATACGCTTATAAAAGAAGTACAAATTTAAAATTTTAAAAATATTATCCAGTAATATTTTTTTACTTAAATTTTCAATCAATTTGTGTTTTGTAAATATTTATTAATTATTATTAATCTTATTATTAATAATTTATTAATTTAATTTTTGATCAATATTATAATATCTATCAATAAAATTGTTTATTATGAATTTATATGCTATATAATTATTAAAATTATTATAACTAAATATTATAGTCACATTTCAAAAAATTTTAAATATTATTATATTTTCAAAGGTTATAACCAATGAAAATGACAAAAAATTACAAATTTTTTTTGTTATTTTATTGTTTAAATAAAACCTATAAACCACTAAATGCCTAAAAACATAAATCGCTAAAGTCATAAACGACAAAACCTCTAAATACTTAAAATATTAAACTGGTATACATTAATAATAATTCATAAATCTCATTTTAATTTTTATTCAGTATAATTTTAAAATTTTATTTAGTATAATTTAAAATTTTTATTTTAATTATTTATTAGTTTATTTTTATAGAAATATTAATTACAAAATAAATTATTAGTGAGACATATCTAATTTAAATTAGTCTGCTATACCCAAATAATAAAGATTAAATCTCAATATTATTTTTTTCATTATAATTGTAAATATTCATTTTTATTATTTATTTGTTTATTTTTATATATATATTAATTAAAAAAATAAATTATGAGTTAGACAAATATAATTTATATAAATTAATTTTCATCAAAAAAAAATGGATAAACTTTTTAAAAGAAAAAAAAATTTTAAAACAACAAATTATTATATAGAAATATATTTTGATTTCTTCTCAATCATTTTAGGATTTTTTTATTATATTTTAATTGATATCTATCTTATTTATAATAGATTATTAATCTTTTTTTTATCATTATTAGAATATTTATCAATAAAATTGTATATATTCAATTTATCTAATATATACATATAATAATTATTATAACTAAATATTGAATTCACTTTTGAAAAAATTTAAAAATTATTATATTTTCAAAGGTAATAACCTTTAAAAATATCAAAAAATAATAAAAATTTATATTTTGTTATTTTAATTTTTAAATAAAACCTATAAACCACTAAATGCCTACATAGTTAAATCAGTAAACTTCTAAGGCGCATAATGCCTAAATACATAATCCATCAAACCGCTATATGCTACTTAATAATTAAGAAATCATATTTTTATTTCAATTTATTATTATTTTAAATATTCATTTTAATTATTTATAAGTTTATTTTTATAGAAATATTTATTACAAAAAAAATTATGATTGCGACAAAGATAATTTACTTAATTTATTTTTAATAATAAAAATATACGGTTCTAAAATTAATAAAAATTTTAAAATTTAAAATTATTATCCAGTAATATATTTTACTTTAATTTTGAATCAATTTGGGTTTTGTAAATATTTTTTAATTAATATCTATCTTTTTATTAATAGTTATAATTTAATTTTGATCATTATTATATTATCTATTAATAAAATTGTTTATATTGAATTTATATGATAAAAAATTATTAAAATTTTAAAAGTAAATATTTTATTCACATTTCAAAAAATTGTAAATATTATTATATTTTCAAATGTTATAACCTATGAAAATGATAACAAATTATAAAAATTTTTTTTGTTATTTTATTTTTTTATATAAAACCTATAAACCACTAAAAGCCAAAAAACATAAATCTCTAGATTCTAACTACAAAACCTATAAATACTTAAACTATAAAACTAGTATACATTAATAATAAATATTAAATCTCATTTTAATTTTTATTCTATATAATTTTAAATTTTTATTTTAATTATTTATTAGTTTATTTCTATAGAAATATTAATTACAAAATAAATTATTAGTGAGATGAATCTATTTTAAATTAAACTGGTATCCCTAAATAATAAATAATAAATAATAAATCTCATTATTTTTCATTATAATTTTAAATATTCATTTTAATAATTTATTTGTTTATTTATATATAAATATTAATTACAAAATAAATTATGAGTTAGACAAATATAATTTATATAAATTATTTTTCATTAAAAAAATATAGATAAACATATTAAAAGAATAAAAAATTCAAAAACAAAAAATTATTATATAGTAATATATTTTTCTTTGCTTCTGAATCATTTTAAGTTTTGTAATTATATTTTAATTAATATCTATCTTATTATTAATGAATTATTAATTTATTTTTTAATTAATATTAGAATATTTATCAATAAAATTGTTTTTATCGAATTTATATAATATATAAATATAATGATTAGTATAACTAAATATTCTATTCACATTTTAAAAAAAATTATAAATTATTATATTTTCAAAGGTTATAACCTTTGAAAATATTAAAAAATAATAAAAATAAATTTTTTGTTATTTTATTTTTTTTAATAAAACCTATAAACCACTAAATGCTAGGGGTGCTCATGGGACGGGACGAAATGGGGATTACAAATCTCCAGTACCTTCCCACAGATTGAAGATTTTTTTTTGAAGATCCAGACCCGTCTTATAGGTTGAAATATCTTGACTGGACGGGAGGTAGATGGGGGATTTTGGGTAGAACAAAACAGTTATGGGACGGAACGGAGTTTGAACATTTTTTTCAATTATTTTTTTCAAACCGGCCAAATTAGTTCATGTCTAAACCTTTTTTTGTACCATTTATCATTCCTTAGTTATGTATCTTTCAAACTCAAATTGTGCCAATTTTATTTTGTCAAATAGGCTGAAAACCGCAGACGAGTTCAATTACCTTTTCAAAAGCTTTGATGTGCATAAAAGGATAGAAATGTTATAGAACGGGACCGAGTTGTGTGCTTAATTTGGTTGTTTGTTTTGTCACAAGTTGTCTTTGTTCAGTCGAGTGAAAGTTAACCACAATAGCAATACTACATTTTTTAAACAATTACTTAAAATATTAAGGAATAGCTAAAGATGACCACAAACATTGGTAGCAGCAATTACTACTTAAGTAATTGCTAAAATTAGGAAACTTAATATAACAAAAAATACAACTAATAATAACCATGATAATAATCATTTCAAAGGTCCGTCCCAGAAAAGCAACGAAAATCCAAACCCAATTAATTATCTCTTTACAACTCCTCCCTTTTCTTCCTCCAATGTAGAAGGACAACCAAAGATGAAAATGTGTTAATCATGTAGACATAAATTTCTAAGATGAAAGAGTAATAAAAAAACAAAATATTACCTCATAAAATTTAATACACCCATTCCAAATTTAGTTAGCCAACTATAGTTGTAAGAATATTTGGATCTTATGACCCCTCTAAAAAATGTAATTGAACCATATTTTTATTAAATTGAATGAATAACATAAGTAAAAGTGAAATTGAAATTTACAAGATTTGTATCCTAACCTGATTCATTATCATCAAAGTCTTGAACTAATTCTTCAATTTCAATAGGTTTGTTTGAGCTTCACATCCAATCTTGTAAACATATGAGAACTTCAGCTGTAATAGCTATTAAAGAACACCTAAATTTATCTAAAGTTCTTCCCCCAGTGCTAAATGTAGATTCGTAGGCCACATTAGATGCTTGGATAGCAAATACATTCCTTGCTACATTTTCCAAAGAGGCATACCTAACCTCATTTACCTTCCACTAGTTTAGAAGATCAAAATCAAATCTATTTTTTTCAAGTTTGTCCTCAAAGTACCTATCCAACTATTCCAAAGCTGCAACTTCTTGTTCTTTCTCCAATTCAACAAATAAAATCATCAACATAAGTATCATTAATATCAAAGAAATCATCATTTTTCTTCAATGCAGTAGAAGAGAAATCATCTTCTTTTGATTCATCTTCATTTAAATCTTTATAATCATCCATCATCTCATTTAAAGCATTTATAACATTTTTCACCAAATTTTTAGCCAATTCCTCTCCATAATGCTAAGTGTACTTAGCCTTGAGATATTTGAGCTTATATCTAGGATCCAACACTACGGCAACAAAAAGCATAATATTTGTTGACTGAAGAGAACCCCAATATTTATTTAATTTATGCATCATTTTCATACCCATTACATACACCATTGTATCTCTACTTTTTTCACAAATCTCAATTTTTTTCAAAATTCGAATAATCTCAGGAAAATAAACACTAGAGGTTGAATATTATGAGCCAGAAAATTTACAAGTTACCTCATAAAAAGTTTTCAAGAAACGTGCCAAAATTTTGGCGTTTGTTCGGTCTTTCTCAGTTGCAACGTTTGAACCAAACTCTTTCAAAAAACCTTTTGTCTTTGACCTCCAACATAGCAAATTCTTTTTGATATTTTAGATCAATTTGTAGCATCAAATAAGTTGAATTTAATCTTATGGGATAATCTAATTGCAATGAAAATCCATATGTCAAGTTTGCTTCTTCAACACATAACTTATACATATCTAATCTTTTAGGACTGCTCCTCACATATTTCACCACACCTCTAATTTTTTGAATAGCACCCTCAATGACTGCAATGCCATCTATGACAATTAAGTCTAGGATATGAGCACAACATCTCATATGAAATGCTCGCCTCTCAAAGGTACATCACTTTTCTTCACAAGCCTTTTTTTCAATTGTTCAACTGCAACATCATTATTTGATGCATTGTCAACAATAATGCACATCAACTTTCTCAAACCCCATTCATTCATTCAAAACTCAATAGCATTTCTAATATTAACTCCAGAATGACTTTTAATGACACAAAAGTTCAAAAGCCTTTTATGCATATTCCATTGAGAATCAATGAAATGAACAGTCAAACATATATATGACAAATTTTGAATGCTAGTCCATGTGTCTGTAGTCAATGGAATTTTAAATTGAGGTACACTAACTTCACAAAACTCCTTAAACTCATCCCTCTGAACTAAACAAAAAGGCAATTCATTATTTATGTTCATTTTCACCAAAGCCTCTCTAACTAGTTGTTGATCAAATTGCAAACAATTTAATTTATTATCCTCTGAACTAGCACCTTTAGTAAAACTCAACAAAGATTGTGATTTGTCTTTACCTTTGTGAGTTCTATTACTTCTTTTTTTGTGTGAAAATTTTCTACAAGTCTCTCTAAAGTATTTCCATAAACCCAAGGTACCTTGATCACTTTTTGCCAAATATTCTTTCTTACACCATATACAAGCTGCCATACCAGTTTCATATACCTGTGAATCAACAAATATCTCATAAGTTTCCCAAACAGCTTACTTATACTTTTTATGAGCTTGAGGTTCAGATTTACCTTGACTTTCTTTTACAATTGGAATTGAAGAACATGCCGTAACAATAGGAGGGTTCGTGAAAGGACGATGATTTGATTTACCAGTACTTTGATCAGTCGAGATGTGATCATCTTCAATTTATTGTATTTTCGTTTACAACTGGATTATGCCATATGCATTGCCATTAATTAATATGATATTTCAAGCATAGATACATATAAATATTTCAAAAAAGCATGCTCTACAAAACTGACTGTAACACATTCAGCCCACTCATTCGGCCTAACCACAACCAAATCTCAACAAAACTGACTGAGACACATAATAATTATAATTAATCACTCAATTCTCATCAGAAAAACAAACCAAAAGGCTGGTGGCATCTGAGACACGTTGGAGGCAACCAGAAGTGTGACGGACAAAGGCTGGACCTAACTGAACATGGCTGGAATGGCATGAGGTGGTCTGGAACACGTCGGAACATCAATTTGTGTCGGAATTGGATGGGCAATAGCGGAATTGGGGGAATCTTCATGTTATATATATATATATATATATATATATATATATATATATATTCATGGTTCTAGTATCGGTTTTTAAGGATGGAACAGTTCTTGAGATGGATATTTCTTAAGATCCGGGACCATCCCAAAATAAAAAATACATGACAGAGCGGCAGGGGAAGTGTCAAAGTCAATAGATTTTTCTAATTCCTGATTCATTCGGGACAAGACTTCAGGTGGGGTCGCGAAACTCCGAGTCAAGTGAGCAGTCCTACTAAATGCATATAAAGTTAAATCAGTAAACTCCTAAACCTCGTAATGCCTAAATACATAAACCATTAAATTGCTAAATACTACTTAACAATTAATAAATCTATATTTTATTGCTATTTAGTATACTTTTAAATATTCATTTTAATTATTTATTAGTGTATTTATTTATAAATATTTATTACAAAATAAATTATGAGCGGGACAAATATAATTTAAATAATATATTATTTATCTAATAAAAATATACGCTTATAAAAGAAGTATAAATTTAAAAATTAAAAATTATTATCAAGTAATATAAGTTACTTTAATTTTGAATCAATTTGGGGGTTGTAAATATTTTTTAATTAATATCTATGTTAATATTAATAGTTTATCAATTTAATTTTTGTTCATTATTATAATATCTATCAATAAAATTATTTATATTGAATTTATATGATATATGATTATTAATTTTAATATAAAAAAATATTATATTAAAATTTCAAAAAATTTTAAATATTATTATATTTTCAAATGATATAACCTATGAAAATGATAAAAAATTATAGAAATTTTTTTTTGTTATTCTATTTTTTTAAATATAACCTATAATCCACTAAAACCTAAAAACATAAATCGCTAAACTTCTAATGACAAAACCTCTAAATACTTAAATCATTAAACTGGTATACATTAATAAAAAATTTAAATCTCATTTTAATTTTTATTCAGTATATTTTTAAATTTTTATTTTAATTATTTATGAATTTATTTAATAGAAATATTAATTTGAAAATAAATTATTAGTGAGACATATTTAATTTAAATTAAACCGATATCCCTAAATAATAAATAATAAATAATAAATCTCATTTTTTGTTTCATTATAATTTTAAATATTCATTTTAATTATTTATTTGTTTATTTATCTATAAATATTAATTACAAAATAAATTGAGTTAGACAAATATAATTTATATAAATTATTTTTCATCAAAAAATTATTGATAAAATTTTTAAAAGAAAAAAAAATTTCAAAACAAAAAATTATTATATAGTAATATATTTTGCTTTTCTTATGAATCATTTTAGGTTTTGTAATTATATTTTAATTGATATCTATCTTATTAATAATAGATTATTAATTTATTTTTTGATCATTATTAGAATATTTATCAATAAAATTCTTTATATTGAATTTATATTATATATAAATATAATGATTATTATAATTAAATATTGTATTCACATTTAAAAAAATTTAAAAATTATTATATTTTCAAAGGTTATAACCTTTGAAAATATCAAAAAATAATAAAAATAAATTTTTTATTATTTTATTTTTTTAATGAAACCTATAAACCACTAAATGCATACACAGTTAAATCACTAAACTTCTAAACCTTATAATGCCTAAATACATAAACCATTAAACCGCTATATACTACTTAATAATTAATAAATCTAATTTTAATTTCTATTATTTTATAATTTTAAATATTCATTTTAATTATTTATTAGTTTATTTTTATAGAAATATTTATTACAAATTAAATTATGAGAACGACATATATATTTTAATTAATTTATTTTTAATCAAACAAAATATATGCTTATAAAAGAAGTAAAGATTTGAAAATTAAAAATTATTATCCAGTAATATATTTTACTTTAATTTTGAATCAATTTGGGTTTTTTAAATATTTTTTAATTATTATCAATCTTTTTATTAATAGTTTATTAATTTAAATTTGATCATTATTATATTTTTTATCAATAAAATTATTTATATTGAATTTATATGATATATAATTATTAATATTATTATAACTAAATATTGTATACACATTTCAAAAAATTTTAAATATTATTATATTTTCAATTGTTATATCCTATGAAAATGAGAAAAAATTACAAATTTTTTTTGTTATTTTATTTTTTAAATAAAACCTATAAACCACTAAATGCCTAAAAACAAAAATTGCTAAAGTCCTAAATGATACATCCTTTAAATAATTAAACTATTAAATAGATGTACATTAATAAAAAATCATAAATCACAATTTAATTTTTATTAAGTATAATTATAAATTTTTATTGTAATTATTTATCAGTTTAATTTTATAGAAATAATAATTACAAAATAAATTATTAGTGAGGTAGATCTAATTTAAATTAAAATAGTATCCCTAAATAATAAATAATAAATCTCATTTTTTTCATAATAATTTTAAATATTCATTTAAATTATTTATTTGTTTATTTATATATAAATATTAATTACAAAATAAATTGAGCTAGACAACAATAATTTATATAAATTTTTTTTCATCAAAAAATTATGGATAAACTTTTTGTAAGAATAAAAATTTTCAAAACAAAAAATTATTATATAGTAATATATGTTGCTTTGCTTCTGAATCATTTTATGTTTTGTAATTAATTTTAATTGATATCTATCTTATTAATAATAGATTATTAATTTATTTTTTGATCATTATTAGATTATTTATCAATAAAGATATTTATATTAAATTTATATCATATATAAATTTAATAATTATTATAACTTAATATTGTATTCACTTTCGAAAAAAGTTTTAAAATTTTTATATTTTCAAAGATTATAACCTTTGAACATGTGAAAAAATAAAAAAAAAATATTTTTTTAGTTATTTCATTATTTAAATAAAACCTATAAACCACTAAATACCTAAACACTTAAATCACTAAACTACAAATTCTGGAAACCCCTATTTAAATAAATTTTTAAACCCGTATACCTTAAATTATAATTAATAAATCTCATTTTTATTTGTTTTCATTATAATTTTAAAAATTCATTTCGATTGTTAAGTTTTTTATTTATATATATATATTAATTATAAAATAAATTATGTGTTAAAAAAATAATTTATAAAAATTATTTTTCATCAAAAAATAGTTAAGCTTATAAAAAGAATAAAAATTTAAAAATAAATAATTATTATTAAGTAATATATTTTGCTTTACTTTTGAATCATTTTAGGTTTTGATATTATATTTTAAGTAATATCAATCGTATTCATAATAGATATTTAATTTATTTTTTGATAATTATTAGAATATCTATCAATAAAATTATTTATAATGAATTTATATGATATATAATTATTATGATTATTATAAATAAATATTGTATTCACTTTTGAAGAAAATTTAAAAATTATTATAATTTCTAAAGTTATAATCTTAAAATTATTAGAATATCGTATTCATAAACATTATAACAGCTGTATACTACTTATTAAATAATAAATCTCATTTTTATTTCTATTTATTATAATTTTAAATATTCATTTTAATTATTTATATTTTAATTTTTTAGAAAAATTAATTACAAAATAAATTTCAAGTGAGACAGATATTATTTATATAATTTATTTATAATCATAAAAAAATATAAGCTTATAAAAAGATGGAAAAATTTAAAAATTAAATATTATTATTTAGTAATATATTTTTATTTGATTTTGAATCATTTTGTGTTATGTAAATATTTGTTAATTAATATTTATATTATTAATAATAGAATATTAATTTAATTTTTGATCATTATTATAATATCTATCATTAAAATTATTTATATTGAATTTATATGATATATAATTAATAATATTAATATAATTATACATGGTATTCACATTTCAAAAGATTTTAAAAATTATTTTATTTTTAAAGGTTAAACCTTTGAAAATCTAAAAAGAATCAAAAAAAAAATTATTTTTATTATATAAATAAAACCCCTAAATAAATTGCTAAACATAAATTGCTAAACTCCTAAATGACAAAACCCCTAAATAATCGATCCATTAAACTGGTATACCATATTTAATTGTTGGGTAATTGTCTTTCCATGGTAGTAAGATTGAGAAAAAGAAACACAGAAACAACAGAAAACAAGCAATATATATATCCCAATTCTGCAACCATCTTTGATAGAATAAAAAAATGAGAAATAAACACCAAAAATAATGTGGTTCACTAGTCGCTCAGTACGACTAGCTAAATCCACCATAAAATACTTCTGCGTTACAGATTAAAGTAACAGAAATGTCTTACAGTATGCAGCACACAGAATTGTCACGAAAAATCGCATACTGAGAAGAGAGATAACTATGAACAGTTCCACAGGTCCAAAAACAGCCACCCAAAAATAAAATTACAAAGCATTTTACATTAAAATTTCTCTCGATTCATTTATCCGGAGCGGGTGGTATCATGAGACGGGTCAGGCTCTGCTCCAATTTTGGCCCGCTGTCCGGTCAGTGAGACCTCCATTATTGTGCTACTGCTGCATCCCCGGCCTCTTAATATACTCTTTCCTGCATTTACATGAAAATATTAAAAAAGAAAAAATATTTGGTTATACAAACAGATTTTAAAGGTTATAACCTTTGAAAATCTAAAAAAATCAAAAAAAAAATTATTTTTATTATATAAATAAAACCTATATACCACTAAATGCCTAAAAACATAAATTGCTAAACTCCTAAATGACAAAACTTCTAAATAATCGATCTATTAAATCGGTATACAATATTTAATTATTGGGTAATTGTTCTTCCATGGTAGTTAGATTGAGAAACAAAAACACATAAACAACAGAGACAATCAATATATATATATATCCCAATTCAGCAACCATCTTTGATAGAATCAAAAAATGAGAAATATACACAAAAAATAATGTGGTTCGCTAGTCACTCAGTACAATTAGCTAAATCCACCATAAAATACTTTTGCGTTACAGATTAAAACAATAGAAATGTCTTACAGTATGCAGCACACAGAATAGTCGCGATAAATTGCACACTGAGAAGAGAGAGAAACTATGAACAGTTCCATAGGTCCAAAGATAGCCACCTGAAAAAAAAATTACGAAACATTTTATATTAAAATTTCTCTTGATTCATTTAACAGGAGCGGGTGGTATCATGAGATAGGTCAGGCTCTGCTCCAATTTTGGACCGTTGTCCGGTCAGTGAGACCTCCATTATTGTGCTACTGCTGCATCCCCGGCCTCTTTATATTTCATTTCCTGCAATTACATGAAAATATTAAAAAAAGAAAAAAATATTTGGTTATACAAACAGATTATCAAAAAATAAATTACATATACAGCAATAATAAATCTTAAATCTCATTTTAATTTGTATTCATTATTATTTTAAATATTCACTTTAAATATTTTATTTTTTATATAAATATTAATTACGAAATAAATAATTAGTCATAGAAATATAATATTAATAATTTACTTTTAATAAAAAAAATATAAAATCTTATAAAAAGAAGTAAAAATTTAAAAACAAAAAATTATTATTTAGTAAAAAATTTTACTTTGATTTTGAATCATTTTAGGTTTTGTAGTTATATTTTAAGTTAAATCTATCAAATTAATAATAGTTTATTAATTTATTTTGTGATAATTGATATAATATCTATCAATAAAATTATTTATAATTAGTTTATATTATATATAATTATAATTATTATTATTACTGAATATTTTATTCACATTTTAAAAAAATTATAAAATTATTATATTTTCAAATGTTATAACCTTTGAAAATGTGAAAAAATAACAAAAATTTTTTTTTGTTATTTCATTGTTTAAATAAATCCTATAAACCACTAAATGCCTAAATACTTAAATCAACAACTCCTAAATTTCGAAAACCCTAAATAGATAATCATTTTAAACCGGTATACCCTAAATAATAAATAATAAATCTCAAAGTTATGTTTTTCATTATAATTTAAAATATTCATTTTAATTATTTATTCGTTTATTTTTATATAATTATTAATTACAGATAAAATTGAGTTAGACAAATATAATTTATATAATTATTTTTCATCAAAAAAATATAGATAAACTTTTTAAAAGAAAAAAAATTCAAAAAAAAATAATTATATAGTAATATATTTTTATTTGTTTCTGAATCATTTTAGGATTTGTAATTATATTTAAATTGATATCTATCTTATTAATAATACATTATTAATTTATTCTTTGATCATTATTAGAATATTTATCAATAAAAGTGGTTATATTGAATTTATATGATATATAAATATAATGATTATTATAACTAAATATTGTATTTAATTTCGAAAAAAAAATAAAAATTATTATATTTTCAAAGGTTATAACCTTTGAAAATATCAAAAAATAAAAAAAAATAAATTTTTTGATATTTTTTTTAAAATAACACCTATAAACAAATAATTGCATGTTAAATCAGTAAACTCCTAAACTCCATAATGCCAAAATACATACACCATTAAACCGCTATATACTACTTAATAATTAATAAATCAAATTTTTAATTCTATTTATTATAATTTTAAATATTCATTTTAATTATTTATTAATTTATTTTTATAGAAATATTTATTACAAAATAAAGTATGAGTGCGACAAATATAATTTAAAAAATATATATGCTTATAAAAGAAGTAAAAATTTAAAAATTAAAATTTGTTATCCAGAAATATACTTTACTATAATTTTGAATCAATTTGGGTTTATTAATTATTTTTTAATTAATATCTATCTTAATATCAATTGTTTATAAATTTAATATTGATCATTATTATAATATATATCAATTAAATTGTTTATATTGAATTTATATGATATATAATTATTAATATTATTATAACTAAGTATTGTATTCTCATTTCAAAAAATTTTAAATATTGTTATATTTTCAAACGTTATAACCTATGAAAATGAGAAAAAATTATAGAATTTTTTTTTTGATATCTTATTTTTTTAAATAAAATGCATAAACCAATAAAAGCCTAAAAACATAAATCGCTAATTTCCTAATTGAAAAAACCTAAAAATTCTTAATCCATTAAACTGGTATATAGTAATAATAAATCATAAATCTCATTTTAAATTTTATTCAGTATAATTTTAAATTTTTATTTTAAATATTTATCAGTTTATTTTTATAGAAATATTAATTACAAAATAAATTATCAGTGAGAAATATCTGATTTAAATTAAACCAGTATCCCTAAATAATAAATAATAAATCACATTTTTTTAATTATAATTTTAAATATTCATTTCAATTATTGCTTTGTTTATTTTTATAAATATATTAATTACAGAATAAATTATGAGTTAGATAAATCTAATTTATATAAATTATTTTTCATCAAAAAAATATACATAAACTTTTTAAAAGAAAAAAAAATTAAAAACAAAAAATTATTATATAGTAATATATTTTGGTCTGCTTTTGAATCATTTTAGGTTTTGTAATTATATTTTAATTGATATCTATCTTATTAATAATAGATTATTAATTTATTTTTTGATCATTATTACAATATTTATCAATAAAATTGTTTATATTGAATTTACATGATATATAATTATTAAGATTATTATAACTAAATATTATATTTATATTTGAAAATAATTTAAAAATTATTATATTTTTAAAGGTTATCATCTTTGAAAATGAGAAAAAATCACAAAAATAAATTTTTTGTTATTTTATTGTATATATAAAATCTATAAACTACTAAATGCCTAAACATTTAAATCATTAAACTCCTAAACCCCAAAACCCCAAAACCCTTAAATACTTAATCATTTAAACCATCTTTAAAGGTTTATGTTTTTATAAATAATATATAAATATCTATCAATAAATAATAGTTTATTAATTTATTTTTTGATCATTATTATATTTATATTTATATTTATATTTAGTTTATTAATATTTGTCAATTAAATTGGTTTTTTTAATTTACATGATATATAAATATTAAGTTTATTATAACTAAATATTGTATTCACATTTGAAAAAAATTTAAAAATTATTATA
This sequence comes from Sapria himalayana, assembly GCA_029783825.1. NCBI lineage: Eukaryota > Viridiplantae > Streptophyta > Magnoliopsida > Malpighiales > Rafflesiaceae > Sapria > Sapria himalayana. Next base: position 9,864 of record JAREIK010001599.1, on the reverse strand, counting down.
TTTATAAAGATTATAACCTTCAAAATTGATAAAAAATTTGAAAAATAATTTTTTTGTTATTTCATTATTTAAATAAAACATGTAAACTACTAAATGCCTAAACACTTAAATCTCTAAACTCCTAAATACTTAGACCATTAAATCGGTATACCATAAATAATTAATCATAAATCTCATTTTTATTTGTATTCATTATAATTTTAAAATTCATTTTAATTATTTATTAGTTTATTTTTATAGAAATATTAATTGCAAAATAAAATTATGAATGAGACAAATATAATTTAAATAATTTATCTTCTTTAAAGAAATTTATAAGCTTATAAAAAGAATCAAAAATTTAAAAATAAAAAATTATTTTTTAGTAATATATTTTACTTTGATTTTGAATCATTTTAGGTTTTGCAAATATATTTTTATTAATCTCTATCTTATTAATAATAGTTTATTAATCTATTTTATGATCAGTATTATAATATCGATCAATGAAATTATTTATATTGAATTTACATGATATTTAATTTTTATGATTATTATAATTAAATATTGTATAAACATTTGAAAAAAAAATTAAAAATTATAATATTTTCAATGGTTATAACATTTAAAATGAGAAAAAATCATTAAAATAATTTTTTTGTTATTTAATTATTTAAATAAAACCTATAAACCACAAAATACCTAAATACTTAAATTACTAAACTCCTAAACCCTGATAGTACTGTACCACACACACATAGTGACGGACCAAAGTACACACGTGCTCATATTCTTGTCATTTTAGTGTAGCATTTAGAGGGGCCAGCAAGTCCTGGAAGCAGCTAGAAGTATGGGCCACCAGCTTGTAGAGGGCCCCACTAGCAAGCTGGGATGATAACATTTAGACAACTTACGAGACCGAGCAAAGTAGGCGGGAGTAAACCTAGGAGTATCTAGGAGTGGGTCCCACTAGTCGTATAAGGCAGCATAAAGGGCCACCCAACCGTAACCCAAGAGGAGTAGTGGGTATTCCATGATTAATTAGAGAGCCAAAAAAATCCGAATCATCACCAAGCAGGGCTAGTAAGAAATGGAGTCCAGACTAGCCACACGGGAGCGAAAGATTCAAACTTGTAGTTTATGTTTGTTGTCTTATTTGTATTTTGGACTTTTTATGCACCATGTACTTATAAAGAAGGATCATGACATACTCACATGCACAATCTTGTCTGTTCTCTATGTAGCATGCAATGAGGGCAACTGGACCCATGAGTTTCTCTAAGTGGGTCCCACTATTGCATTTTGTAAATACACATTAGGCGATGCTACACTCCCGAAAGCAGAAGATCCATCTTTATAGCATTTTGTAATTTTAATTGTATTTTAGCTTGGTTGTACGCATAGATAATTAGACTATGAGACGGACCTCATCACACATGCACACCGATGCATGCATATTTTTTGATATTTTGTCAGTACAACATAAAGCCACTTCTTGGAGCTTGAAAAGGAAGCATTCTAACCCAAGATATACTCCTTTGAGGATCATTGAAGCAAAAGAATGTGGAATTCAGAGGTGAGAATGAATTGACAATGTGCCGTAGATATGGACTTGTGGATTTATGGGTATTCAGTTTTACATGTACTCCATTGCATAGCAATGATATAGGCAAATGCTTGATGCGACATGTCACACACATGCACAATCTTATATTTGCATAGTTTTAAAATGGTACATCATTCAGGTTCCTTCAAAAGGCAAGGACAAATCCAAAAGGAAAGGACGCAATGCACATAATGACTCAATGCCAACTCTGAAGACTAGGATTGCCAGGTGATTTTAGTTGTATTCGTACGCTTGGAATTATTAGGCATTATGTTTTTTTTATGTATTTTATGCATAGAATCATTAAGGTGCATAGGATTTGGTGGGCTTGCCTAAATTAGTCAGCTTTTTAGTCTCATGTAAGTTGTGAGCCTAAATGATAAATAAAGTGTGTATTTTCCAAAAAAAAACAAAAAAAAACCATAAACCCTAGACTTTAAATCCTAAACCTTAAACCATAAACTATAACTCTAACCCATAAACCCTAAATCCTAAATCTCATGATTTGCACTTTTATAATCAAATGACTAAGTGTTAAATTTAAATTGAAATTCACAACTTTTAGGAATGTCACAGATTTATCTTTTTGTATATGTAACAAAAAGTCATGACTTAATGGGTGAGTTATGGATTCAGTCTCTTTCTTGCTTTAGATTATTGTAGCATTAGCAATGGTCATGATTTATATTTTGTCACTAGAACACAAAATCACATCGATTAGAATATGCCAAAACTAGTGTCTCTCTGTTGAACATATATTTATGGCACTAAGAATGATCATGAATACATATTTAATCACTATAATACTAGGTCATAGTATTGGATATGACCATAGCTTGTGCATTTTATCTTTATATTGCAAAGTCATTGCACTAGGAATGATTGTAAATTTGGACATTCCTCAAGAGAAAAAGTCATGACCCTAGAAATAGTTAAAGCTCAAGTACTATTCTTTATAACTTTTTATAGCTAAAATTCTTGGGATTGGAAATATCACTATGGCTTTTTCCTTTGATTTGTGACCTCAAGTGTCAATATTCAAGACTAATATTTTGAGCAATGATTAAAACCTTTATACATTTGAATATGATTCATTTACATCTTTTTTGGGTATTGTGAGCTTGTATACACAACTCATTTTATATAAAAAGAAAGAAATGATACTTTACATATACATAAGGATATAAAAAAGGGGCTTAGACATGCCAATAAAATACATTTTTTTGATTCTTGATTGAAAGAGAGCCCATACTTCATGCCCTGCTCAAACCACCCTGGGGCTAGTTTGTTCTAATAGGCTACAAGGTGGTTATTTTTTTAGAGGTGAACTATGTTTTAAAAAAATTGCTTTGAGTGTGTGCATGAGAGATATTTTAGAAAAAATTACAATAATCAATATAAATAGCATCCCCAACAACTAGCTATTTCAACACATTAGGGTACAACTTTGGTTTAGTCTTTTAGCGTACATGAATCAAATTACATTTGATAGCCCAATAATTCAACATCAAATATGATGAGACAAATTGAAATAAAGTAAAAGCTCCTATTATTTTAGTTTAGAGCTTTAGTAATCTTTCTAGAGTTTAGAGAGGAACAAAATAAATTATTTTAATTATTCAGTATAATTTTAATTTTTATTTTAATTATTTATCAGTTTTTTTATAGAAATATTAATTACAAAATAAATTATTATTTAGACAGATCTAATTTAAATTAAACCGGTATATCCTAAATAATAAAGAATAAATCTCATTTTTTTTCATTTTAAATTTAAATATTCAAATTTAATTATTTATTTGTTTATCTTTATATAAATATTAATTACAAAATAAATTATGTGTTACACAAATATAATTTATATAAATTATTTTTCATCAAAATAATATAGATAAACTTTTTAAAAGAAAAAAAAATTCAAAACAAAAAATTATTATATAGTAATATATTTTGCTTTAATTCTGAATTATTTTAGGTTTTGTAATTTTATTATAATTAAAATCTATCCTATTAATAATAGATTATTAATTTATTTTTTGATCATTATTAGAATATTTATCAATAAAATAGTTTATATTGAATTTATATGATATATAAATATAATTATTATTATAACTAAATATTGAATTCACTTTTGAAAAAAATTTAAAAATTCTTATATTTTCTAAGGTTATACCCTATGAAAATAACATAAAATAATAAAAATAAATTTTTTGTTTATTTATTTTTTAAATAAAACCTATAAACTACTAAATGCATACACAGTTAAATAAGTAAACTCCTAGACCCCGTAATGCCTAAATATAGTAACCATTAAACAAATATATAATACATAATAAATAATAAATCTAATTTTATATCTATTTATTATAATTTTAAATATTGATTTTAATTATTTATTAGTTTATTTTTATAGAAATATTTATTACAAAATAAATTATGAATGCGACAAATATAATTTAAATAATTTATTTTTAATGAAATAATATATATACGCATATAAAAGAAGTAAAAATTTAAAAATTTAAAAATTTAAAATTATTATCCAATAATATATTTTACTTTAATTTTGAATCAATTTGGGTTTTGTAAAATTTTTTAATTAATTTCTATCTTTTTATTAATAGTTTATTAATTTAATTTTTGATCATTATTATAATATCTATCAATAAAATTGTTTATATTGAATTTATATGATATATAAATATTATTATTTTTATAACTAAAATATTAAATTTACATTTAAAAAAATTTTAAATATTATTATATTTTCAAAGGTTATAACCTATGTAAATGATAAAAAATTATAAATTTTTTTTTATTATTTTATTGTTTAAATAAAACCTATAGACCACTAAATGCCTAAAAACATAAATCTCTAAATTTTCAAATGAAAAACATCTAAATACTTAAACCATTAAACTGGTATACATTAATAATAAATCATAAATCTCATTTTAATTTTTATTATGTATAATTTAAAATTTTTATTTTAATTATTTATCAGTTTATTTTTATAGAAATATTAATTACAAAATAAATTATTAGTGAGATAGATATAATTAAAATTAAACCGGAATACCCTAAATGATAATTAATAAATCTCATTTTTTTTACATTATAATTTTAAATATTCATTTTAATTATTTATTTGTTTATTTTTATATGAATATTAATTACAAAATAAATTATGAGTTAAACAAATATAATTTATATAAATTATTTTTAATCAAAAAATATTAATAAACTTATTAAAAAAAAAAATTTAAGACAAAAAATTATTATATTGTAATATATTTTGCTTTCCTTTTGAATTATTTTAGGTTTTGTTATTATATTTTAATTGATATCTATCTTATTAATAATAGATTATTTATTTATTTTTTGATCATTATTATAATATTTATCAATAAAATTGTTATATTGAATTTATATGATATATAAATATAATGATTATTATAAATAAATATTGTATCCACGTTTGAAATAAATTTAAAAATTATTATATTTTCAAAGGTTATAATCTTAAAAATTGACAAAAAATAATAAAAATAAATTTTTTGTTATTTCATTTTTTAAATAAAACCTATAGATCATTAAATGCTTACTTACTTAAATTAGTAAGATCAAAAATCCCAAAACCCCTAAATACATAAACCTTTTAACAGCTATATACTACTTAATAAATAATAAATCTCATTTTTATTACTATTTATTATAATTTTAAATATTCATTTTAATTATTTATAGTTTAAATTTTTAGAAAAATTAATTATGATATAAATTTCGAGTGAGACAAATATTATTTAAATAATTTATTTTAATAAAAAAAATATAAGCTTATAAAAAGAAGGAAAATTTTAAAAATTAAATATTATTATTTAGTAATATATTTTGATTTGATTTTGAATCATTTTGTGTTATGTAAAAACATCAATTGCTAAACTCCTTAACCACAAAACTCCTAAATAATCAAACCATTAAACCGGTATACCATATATAATAAATCATAAATCTCATTTTAATTTGTATTCATTATAATTGTTATTATTCATTTTAATAATTTATTAGTTTATTTTTTATAGAAATATTAATCACAAAATAAATAATGAGTGAGACAAATATAATTTTAATAATTTATTTTTAATCAAAAAAATAAGCTTTTATAAAGAAGTAAAAATTTAAAAACAAAAAATTTATTATTTAGATATATATTTTACTTTGATTTTGAATCATTATATATAGGTTTAGCAATTATATTTTAATTGCGATAAATCTTATTAAAAATTGTTTATTAATTTATTATTTGATCATTTTTATAATATCGAACCATAAAATTACTTATATTCAATTAAAATGTCTTATAGATATTAAGTTATTAAAACTAAAGATTATATTTACATTTGAAAAAATTTAAAAATTATTATATTTTCAAAGGTTATAACCTTCAAAAAAGATAAAATTTCACAAAAAAAATTTTTATTATTTTATTATTTAAATAAAAGCAAAAAACCACTAAATGCCTAAACATTTAAATCTCTAGACTCCTAATGATCACAAAATAAAACTAAACATTTAAATATAAATATTATATTTAGTTATAATAATCTTAATATTTATAAGATATTTAAATTAAATATAAGTAATTTTATTGATAGATATTTAGTTATAATAATATTTATATTTATATATCATATAAATTCAATATAATCATTTTTATTGAAAAATAATCTAATAAAGATTAAAAAATAAATTAATAATCTATAATTAATAAGATAGACATCAATTAAAATTTAATTAAAAAACATAAAATGATTCAGAAGCAAAGCAAAATATATTACTATATAATAATTTTTTATTTTGAAATTTTTGTTTCTTTTAAAAAGTTTATCTATATTATTTTGATGAAAAATAATTTATATAAATTATATTTATGTAACTCTTAATTTATTTTGTTATTATTATTTATATAAAAATAAACAAATTAATATTAAAATGAATATTTAAAATTATAATGAAAAAAAAATGATATTTATTCTTTATTATTTAGGGTATACTAGTTTAATTTAAATTATATTTGTCTTAATAATAATTTATTTTGTAATTAATATTTCTAAAAAAACAAATAATTAAATAATTAACATAAAAATTTAAATTATACTAAATAAAAATTAAAATGAGATTTATGATTTATGATTAGTGTATACCAGTTTAATGATTTAAGTATTTAGAAGTTTTGTCAATAGGAGTTTAGCGATTTTTTTAGGCTTTTAGTGGTTTATAGGTTTTATTTAAAAAAATAAAATAACAAAAAAAATTTTTATAATTTTTTATCATTTTCATAGGTTATAACATTTGAAAATATAATAATATTTAAAATTTTTTGAAATTATTACAATATTTTGTTATAATAATATTAATAATTATATATCATATAAATGTAATATAAATAATTTTATTGATAGATATTATAATAATGATTAAAAATTAAATTTATAAACTATTATTATTAAGATAGATATTAATTAAAAAATATTTACAAAACCCAAATTGATTCAAAATTAAAGTAACTTATATTACTTGATAATAATTTTTAATTTTAAAATTTATACTTCTTTTATAAGCGTATATTTTTATTAGATAAATAATATATTATTTAAATTATATTTGTCCTACTCATAATTTATTTTGTAAGAAATATTTCTAAATAAATACACTAATAAATAATTAAAACAAATATTTAAAAATATAATAAATAGCAATAAAAAATAGATTTATTAATTATTAAGTAGTATTTTGCGGTTTAATTCTTTATGTATTTAGTCATTACAGGGTTTAGGAGTTTACTCATTTAACTTTATATGCATTTAGTAGGGCTGCTCATGGGACTCAGAGATTCGTGACCCGAGACGAAGTCTTGTCCTGAAAGAATCGGGATGGAAAAAAATTTGTTGACTTTGACTTTTCCCGTCCCGTTCTGTCACGTATTTTTTCTTTTGGGATGGTTTCGAATCATAAGCAATATCCATCCCGAGAACCATCCCATCCTAAAAACCTGATACTAGAACCATGAATATATATATATATATATATAACATGAAGATGCCCCAAATTCCGCTACTGCCCATCCAATTCTGATGCACTTATTGCTGTTCCTACGAGTTCCAGGCCACCTCACGTTGTTTCAGCCAGGTTCAGTTAGGTCCAGACCTTGTCCGTCGCACTTCTGGTTGCCTCCTCCGTGTCTTAGATGGCACCAGCCTTTTGTTTTGTTTTTCTGACAAGAATTGAGTGATTAATTATTATTATTATGTGTCTCAGTCAGTTTTGTTGAGTATTGGTTGTGGTGTTGTGGTTGGGCCGAATGAGTTGGATGAATGTGTTACAGTCAGTTTTGTAGAGCTTGCTTGTTTGAAATGTTTATATGTATTTATGCTTAACATATAATATTAATTAATGGCAATACAGATGGCACAATCCAGCAGTAAACGAAAAATACAATAAATTGAAGATGATCACATCTCGAATAATAAAAATACTGGTAAATCCAATCATAATCCTTTCACAAACCCTCCTATTGTTACGGTAGGTTCTTCAATTCCAATTGTAAAAGAAAGTCAAGGTACATCTGAACCTCAAACTCATAAAATGTATAAGCCTGTGGTTTGGGAAACGTATGAGATATTAGTTCATTTAGAGGGAAATGTAACTAGTAGGGCAGCTTGTATATGGTGTAGAAAAGAATATTTTGCAAAAAGTGATCAAGGTACTTTGGGTTTATGGAAATACTTTAGAGAGACTTGTAGGAAATTTCCACTCAAAAAAGAATTAATAGAAGCTCACAAAGGTAAACACAAGTCACAATCTTTATTGAGTTTCACTAAAGGTACTAGTTTAGAGGATAACAAATTAACTTGTTGGCAAATTGATGAGCAACTAGTTAGGGAGGCTTTGGTGAAAATGATCATAAAAGATGAATTGCCTTTTTGTTTTGCTGAGAGGGATGAGTTTAAAAAGTTTTGTGAAGTTTGTGTGCCTCAATTTAAAATTCCATCTAGGCACCCCACACTAAGTCATTGTTTTTCATTGTTTGTGAAGGAAAAGAAGAATTTATTTGATAGCATATCATCTCATTGTTGTAGAGTTTCATTGACTACCGCCACTTGGACTAGCATTCAAAATTTGTCTTATATATGTTTGATTGTTCATTTCATTGATTCTCAATGGAATATGCATAAAAGGCTTTTGAACTTTTGTGTAATTAAAAGTCATTCTGGAGTTAATATTAGAACTGCTATTGAGTTTTGCATGAATGAATGAGGTTTGAGAAAGTTGATGAGCATTACTGTTGACAATGCATCAAATAATGATGTTGCAGTTGAACAATTGAAAAAAAGGCTTGTGAAGAAAAGTGTTGTACCTTTAAGAGGTGAGCATTTTCATATGAGATGTGCTCATATCCTAAACTTAATTGTCAGAGATGTCATTCCAGTAGTTGAGGATGCTATTCAAAAAATTAGAGGTGTGGTGAAATATGTGAGGAGCAGTCCTAAAAGATTAGATATGTTTAAGTTATGTGTTGAAGAAGCAAACTTGACATCTTGATCTTCATTGCAATTAGATTGTCCTACAAGATGAAATTCAACTTATTTGATGCACAAACTGATATAAAATATCAAAAAGAATTTGGTAAGTTGGAGGATAAAGACAAAAGGATTTTGAAGGAGTTTGGTTCAAATGTTCCAACTGAGCGAGACTGAACAAACGCCAAAATTTTGGCTCGTTTCTTGAAAACTTTTTTTGAGGTAACTTGTATATTTTCAGGCTCATAATATTCTACCTCTATTGTTTATTTTCCTTAGATTATTTCAATTTTGAATAAAATTGAGCTCTGTGAAAATAGTAGAGATAAAATGTTGTCTGAAATGGGGATGAAAATAAGGCATAAATTCAAAAAATATTGGGGTTCTCTTCAGTCAACAAATATTATGCTTTTTGTAGCAGTAGGGTTGTATCCTAGATATAACTCAAATATCTCAAGGTTAAGTACACTTAGCATTATGGAGAGGAATTGGCTAAAAATTTGGTGAAAAATGTTATAAATGCTTTAAATTAGATGATGGATGAGTATAAAGATTTAAATGAAGATGAATCAAAAGAAAATGATTTCTCTTCTACTTGCATTGAAAAAAAAATGATGATTTCTTTGATGGTAGTGATTACTTATGTTGATGATTTAGTTGTTCATTGGAAAAAAAACAAGAAATTGCAGCTTTGAA
>JAREIK010001598.1:91203-144129 GCA_029783825.1 Sapria himalayana | reverse complement strand
AAAATATAGATAAACTTATTAAAAGAAGAAAAAATTAAAATCAAAAAATTATTATATAGTAATAAATTTTAAATTGTTTATGAATCAATTTAGGTTTTGTAATTATATTCTAATTGATATCTAACTTATTAATAATTGATTATTAATTTATTCTTTGATCATTATTAGAATATTTATCAATAAAAATATTTATATTTAATTTATATGATATATAAATTTTATAATTATTATAACTAAATATTGTATTCACTTTTGAAAAAATTTTTAAAATTATTATATTTTCAAAGATTATAACCTTTGAACGTGTGAAAAAACAAAAAAAAATTTATTATTTCATAGTTTAAATATTACCTATAAATCACTAAATGCCTAAACTCATAAATCACTAAACTACAAAATCACGATACCCCTATATAGATAATTATTTAAATGGGTATACCCTAAATAATAATTAATAAATCTCATTTTTTTATTCGTTTTCATGATAATTTAAAAAATTCATTTTGATTTTTAGTTATATATATATATTTATTTATTATAGAAATAATTATGAGGTAAAAATATAATTTATAAAAATTATTTTTTAGTAAAAAATAGATAAGCTTATAAAAATAATAAAAATTTAAAAACAAATAATTATTATTAAGTAATATATTTGCTTTGCTTTTTAATAATTTTTGGTTTTGATATTATATTTTAAGTAATATCAAACTTATTCATAATAGATTTTTAATTTATTTTTTGATAATTATTAGAATATTTATGAATAAAATTGTTTATATTGAATTTATATGATATATAATTATTATGATTATTATAAATAAATATTGTATTGACTTTAAAAAAAATTTAAAAATTATTATATTTTAAAAGGTTTTAATCTTAAAAAATGAGAAAGAATAGAAAAAATAAATTTTTTGTTATTTCTTTTTAAATAAAACCTATAGACCACTAAATGTTTACTTACTTAAATCAGTAGCTCATAAAACCCGAAACCCCTTAATACGTAAACCTTATAACAGCTGTATCCTACTTAATAAATAATAAATCTCATTTTTATTTTTATTTATTATAATTTTAAATATTCATTTTAATTATTTATATTTTAATTTATAGAAAAATTAATTACAAAATAAATTTCGAGTGAGACAGATATTATTTAAATAATTTATTTTTAATCATAAGAAAATATAAGCTTATAAAAAGATGGAAAAATTTAAAAATTAAATATTATTATTTAGTAATATATTTTTTTTTGATTTTGAATCATTTTGTGTTATGTAGATATATTTTAATTAATATTTATCTTATTAATAATAGTTTATTAATTTAATTTTTGATCATTTTTATAATATCTATCATTAAAATTATTTATATTGAATTTATATAATCTATAATTAATAAGATTAATATAATTATACATGGTATTCACATTTCAAAAAATTTTAAAAATTATTTTATTTTTAAAGGTTATAACCATTGAAAATCTAAAAAAAAATCAAAAAAAATTTTATTTTAATTATATAAATAAAACCTATATACCACTAAATGCCTAAAAACATAAATTGCTAAACTTCTAAACAACAAAACACCCAAATAATCGATCCATTAAACCGGTATACCATATATAATTGTTGGGCAATTGTGTTTCCATGGTAGTGAGATTGAGATACAGAAACACATAAGCAACAGAAAACAAGCAATATATATATCCCAATTTAGCAACCATCCATGATAGAATCAAAAAATGAGAAATAAACACCGAAAATAATGTGGTTTGCTAGTCGCTCAGTACGACTAGCTAAATCCACTAGAAAAATGATTATGCATTACATATTAAAGAAACAGAAATGTCTTACAATATGTAGCTCACAGAATAGTCGCGATAAATCGCAAAGAGTGAAGAGAGAGAGACGATTAACAGTTCCACGGGTCCAAAAATAGCCAGGGTCGGATCATGAGACGGGTCAGGCTCTGCTCCAATTTCGGCCCACTGTAAAGTCAGCGAGACCTCTATTATTATGCTACTGTTGCATCCCCGGCCTTTTAATATTTCCTTTCCTATACTTACATGAAAATATTAAAAAATAAAAATATTTGGTTATACAAACAGATTATCAAAAAATAAATTACATATACAGTAATAATACATCTTAAATCTCATTTTAATTTATATTCATTATAATTTTAAATATTCATTTTATAAATTTATTAGTTTATTTTTTATATAAATATTAATAATAAAATAAATAATTAGTCAGACAAAAATAATATTAATACTTTACTTTTAATAAAAAAAACAAAATCTTATAAAAAGAAGTAAAAATTTAAAAACAAAAAATTATTATTTAGTAATAAATTTTGCTTGGATTTTGAATCATTTTAGGATTTTAATTATATATTAATTTATATTTATAAAATTAATAATAGTTTATTAATTTATTTTTTGATAATTGATTTCATATCTATCAATAAAATTATTTATAATTAGTTTATATTATATATAATTATAATGATTAATATTACTAAATATTTTCTTAACATTTTAAAAAAAATTTAAAATTATTATATTTTCAAATGTTATAACCTTTGAAAATGTGAAAAAATAACAAAAATAATTTTTTTGTTATTTCATTGTTTAAATAAATCTTATAAACCACTAAATGCCTAATTACTTAAATCAATAACTCCTCAATCTCGAAAACCATAAATAGATAATCATTTTAAACCGGTATACCCTAAATAATAAATAATAAATCTCAATATTATTTTTTTCATTATAATTTAAAATATTAATTTTAATTATTTATTCATTTATTTTTATATAATTATTAATTACAAAATAAATTATGAGTGCGACAAATATAATTTATAAAATATATATGCTTATAAAAGATGTAAAAATTTAAAAATTAAAAATTGTTATCCAGAAATATATTTTACTATAATTTTGAATCAATTTGGATTTTGTAATTATTTTTTAATTAATATTTATCTTAATATCAATAGTTTATCAAGTTAATTTTGATCATTATTATAATATATATCACAAAAATTGTTTATTTAATTTATATGATATATAATTATTAATATTATTATAACTAAGTATTGTATTCACATTGCAAAAAATTTTAAATATTATTATATTTTCAAAGGTTATAACCTATGAAAATGAAAAAAAATTATAGCAAATTTTTTTGATATTTTATTTTTTTTAAATAAAACGTATAAACCACTAAAAGCAAAAAATCATAAATCGCTAAAATCCTAAATGAAAAAACCTCTAAATACTTAAACCTTTAAACTGATATACAACAAAACTTAAATTTATTCAAAATCAAAGTAAAGTATAATACTAAATAATATTTTTTTTGATGTTTTGCTTCTTTTTATAAGTTTATATTTTTTGTTATTAAAAGTAAATTATTTAAATTATAGTTGACCTCCACAAAATTTATTTTTAATTTATAATTCGATAAAAATAAACTAATAAATAATTAAAATGAATATTTAAAATTATAATGAATACAAATAAAATTGAGATTTATTATTTATTATTCAGGATACCCTAGTTTAATGGTTTAAGTATTAGGTGTTTTGGGGTTTAGTGATTTAATTGTTTAAGACTTTAGTGATTTAAATTTTTAATTTAAAGAATCAAAAATAGAAAATTAAATTTTTTGATTTTTTTTTAATTTTTGAAGGTTATAACCTTTGAAAATATACTAATTTTTAATTTTTTTTAAATGTTAATATAATATATAGTTATAATATTATTAATAATTATATATAATGTAAACTAAATATAAATAATTTTATTAATAGATATTATAAATTTGATCAATAAAAAATTAATAAACTATTATTAATAAGAATGATATAAATTAAAATATAATTGAAAAAACTAAAATGACTCAAAATCAAAATAAAATATATTACGAAATAATAAATTTTTGTTTTTAAAATTTTGCTTCTTTATATAAGCATATATATTTTTTTGATAATAAATAAATTATTTAAAATAGATATGTCTCACTAATAATTTATTTTTTAATTAATATTTCTATAAAAATAAACTGATAAATAATTAAAATAAAAATTTAAAATTACACTTAATAAAAATTAAAATGAGATTTATGATTTATTATTAATGTATACCAATTTAATAGTTTAAGTATTTAGAAGTTTTGTCAGTTTAGGAGTTTAGCGATTTATGTTTTTAAGCATTTAGTGGTTTATAAGTTTTATTTAAACAATAAAATAACAAAAAAAATTTCTAATTATTTGTCTTTTTCATAGGTTATAACCTTTGAAAATATAATAATATTTAAAATTTTTTGAAATGTGGATACAATATTTAGTTATAATAATTTTAATAAATTATTAATAATAAGATAGATATTAATTAAAAACTTTTTACAAAACCCAAATTGATTCAAAATTAAAGTAAAAAATATTACTGGATAATAATTTTTAATTTATAAAATTTTACTTCTTTCTTAAGCATATATATATTTTTTGATTAAAAATAAATTATTTAAATTATATTTGTCGCACTCATAATTTATTTTGTAATAAATATTTCTATAAAATAAACTAATAAATAATTAAAATGAATATTTAAAATAATAATAAATTGAAATAAAAATTAGATTTCTTAATTATTAAGTAGTATATAGCTGCTTAATGGTTTATGTATTTAGGCATTATGGGCCTTAGGAGTTTAGTGATTTTACTGTGTATGCATTTAGTGGTTTATAGGTTTTATTTAAAAATTAAAATAACAAAATATTTATTTTTATTATTTTTTGATATTTCAAAAATTATAACCTTTGAAAATATAATAATTTTTAAATTTTTTTCAAATGTGAATTCAATATTTAGTTATAATAATCATTATATTTATATATCATATAAATTCAATATAAACAATATTATTATAAATATTCTAAAAATGATCAAAAAATAAATTAATAATCTATTATTAATAAGATAGATATCAATTAAAATATAATAAAAAACCTAAAATGATTCAGAAGAAATCAAAATATATTACTATATAATAATTTGTTGTTTTAAAATTTTTTTCTGTTTTAAAAAGTTTATCCATATTTTTTTGATGAAAATTAATTTATATAAATTATATTTGTATAACTCATAATTTATTTTTTAATTAATATTTATATAAAAATAAACAAATAAATAATTAAAATGAATATTTAAAATTATAATGAAAAAAATAATATTGAGATTTATTCATTATTATTTTGGGTATACCAGTCAAATTTAAATTAGATCTGTCTCATTAATAATTTATTTTGTAATTAATATTTCTATAAAAATAAACTGATAAATAATTAAAAAAAAATTAAAATTATACTGAATAAAAATTAAAATGAGATTTATGAATTATTATTAATGTATACCAGTTTAATATTTTAAGTAATTAGAGGTTTTTTCGTTTATGAATTTAGCGATTTATGTTTTTAGGCATTTAGTGGTTTATAGGTTTTATTTAAACAATAAAATAAAATAAAAATTTTGTAATTTTTTTTAATTTTCATATGTCATAACCTTTGAAAATATAATAATATTTAACATTTTTTGAAATGTGAATAAAATATTTAGTTATAATAATTTTAAAAATTATATATCATATAAATTCAATATAAACTATTTTATTGATATATATTATAATAATGATCAAAAATTAAATTAATAAACTATTAATAATAAGATAGATATTAATTAAAAAATATTTACAAAACCCAAATTGATTCAAAATTTAAGTAAAATATATTACTTAATAATATTTTTTAATTTTTAAATTTTTACTTCTTTTATAAGAGTATATATATTTTTTTAATAAAAATAAATTATTTAAATTAAAATTTCGCACTTATAATTTAATTTGTAATAAAAATTTATATAAAAATAAACTAATAAATAATTAAAATGAATATTTAAAATTATAAAAAATTAAAATAAAAATTAGATTTCTTAATTATTAAGTAGTATATAGCTGTTTAATGGTTTATGTATTTAGGCATTACGAGGTTTAGGAGTTTACTGATTTAACTGTGTATGCATTTAGAGGTTTATAGGTTTTAATTACAAATTAAAATAACAAAATATTTATTTTTATTAATTTTTTTATATTTTCTAAGGCTATAACCTTTGAAAATATAATAATTTTTAAATTTTTTCCAAATGGGAATTCAATATTTAGTTATAATAATCATTATATTTATATATCATATAAATTCATTATAAACAATTTTAGTGATTAATATTCTAATAATGATCAAAAAATAAATTAATAATCTATTATTAATAAGATAGATATCAATTAAAATATAATTACAAAACATAAAATGATTCATAAGCAAACCAAAATATATTACTATATAATAATTTTTTGTTTTGTAATTTTTTTTTATTTTAAAATGTTTATCTATATTTTTTTATTAAAAATAATTTATATAAATTATATTTGTCTAACTCATAATTTATTTTTTAATTAATATTTATATAAAAATAAACAAATATATAATTAAAATGAATATTTAAAATTATAATGAAAAAAATATGAGATTTATTATTTATTTTTTAGGGTATACCGGTTTAATTTAAATTATATCCGTCTCACTAATAATTTATTTTGTAATTAATATTTCTATAAAAATAAACTGATAAATAATTAAAATAAAAATTTAAAATTATACTGAATAAAAATTAAAATGAGATTTATGATTTATTATTAATGTATACTAATTTAATAGTTTAAGTATTTAGAGGTTTTGTCGTATAGGTGTTTAGCGATTCATGTTTTTAGGCATTTAGTTGTTTATAGGTTTTATTTAAACAATAAAATAACAAAAAAAAATTTGTAATTTTTTGTAATTTTCATAGGTTATAACCTTTGAAAATATAATAATATTTAAATATTTTGAAATGTGAATACAATATTTAGTTATAATAATTTTAATAATTATATATCATATAAATTCAATATAAACAATTTTATTGATAGATATTATAATAATGATCAAAAATTAAATTAATAAATTATTATTAATAAAATAGATATTAATTAAAAAATATTTACAAAACCCAAATTGATTCAAAATTAAAGTAAAAAATATTAATGGATAATAATTTTTAATATTTAAATTTTTACTTCTTTTATAAGGGTATACATTTTTTTTATTAAAAATAAATTATTTAAATTATATTTGTCGCACTCATAATTTATTTTGTAATAAAAAGTTATATAAAAATAAACTAATAAATAATTAAAATGAATATTTAAAATAATAATAAATTGAAATAAAAATTAGATTTCTTAATTATTAAGTAGTATATAGTGGTTTAATGGTTTATGTATTTAGGCATTACGGGCATTAGAGTTTACTGATTTAACTGTGTATGCATTTAGTGGTTTATAGGTTTTATTTAAAAATTAAAATAACAAAATATTTATTTTTATTATTTTTTTATATTTTCAAAGGTTATAACCTTTTAAAATATAATAATTTTTAAATTTTTTTCAAATGTGAATTCAATATTTATTATAATAATCATTATATTTATATATCATATAAATTCAATATAAACAATATTATTGATAAATATTCTAATAATGATCAAAAATAAATTAAAAATCTATTATTAATAAGATAGATATAAATTAAAATATAATTACAAACCTATAATGATTCAGAAGCAAAGCAAATTATATTACTATATAATAATTTTTTGTTTTAATTTTTTTTTCTTTTAATAAGTTTATCTATATATTTTTTGATGAAAAATAATTTATATAAATTATATTTGCCTAACTCATAATTTATTTTTTAATTAATATTTATATATAAATAAACAAATAAATAATTTAAATGAATATTTAAAATTATAATGAAAAAAAATGATATTTATTCTTTATTATTTAGGGTATACCAGTTTAATTTAAATTATATCTGTCTCACTAATAATTTATTTTGTAATTAATATTTCAATAAAAATAAACTGATAAATAATTAAAATAAAAATTTAAAATTATACTGAATAAAAATTAAAATGAGATTTATAAATTATTATTAATGTATACTAGTTTAATATTTTAAGTATAAAGTTTTTGTCATTTAAGACTTTAGCAATTTATGTTTTTATTCATTTAGTGGTTTATAGGTTTTGTTTAAATAATGAAATGACCAAAAAATTATTTTTGATATTTTTCACATTTTCAAAGGTTATAACCTTTGACAATATTATAATTTTAAAATTTTTTAAAAATGTGAATACATTATTTAGTAATAATAATAATTATAATTATATATAATATAAACAAAATATAAACAATTTTATTGATAGATATGATATCAATTATCAAAAAATAAATTAATATGTTATAATTATTATGATGGATATAAATTAAAATATAATTTCAAAACCTAAAATCCAAGTAAAAGTTATTACTAAATAATAATTTTTGTTCTTTAGTTTTTGCTTCTTTTTATAAGCTTATATTTTTTTTGATGAAAAATAAATTATTTAAATAATATTTGAATCATTCATAATTTATTTTGTAATTAATATTTTAATAAATTATTTAAATTATATTTAAGGTTTACGAGTTTAAAGGTTTAAGTATTTAGGGGCTTTTGTGTTTAGGAGTTTAGATGTTTAAGTGTTTTGGCATTTAGCGGTTTATAAGTTTTATTTAAACAATGATATAGCAAAAAATTTATTTATATTATTTTTTCTAATTTTTGAAGGTTATATCCTTTGAAAATATAATATTTTTTAAATTTTTTTCAAATGTAAATATAATATTTATTTATAATAAT
The DNA here is from genome assembly GCA_029783825.1 of Sapria himalayana. Taxonomy (NCBI): domain Eukaryota; kingdom Viridiplantae; phylum Streptophyta; class Magnoliopsida; order Malpighiales; family Rafflesiaceae; genus Sapria; species Sapria himalayana. The sequence goes on along the minus strand of JAREIK010001598.1, from coordinate 135,280 downwards.
CTTCATAATTATAATTCATTTAAATTCAATATAAATATTTATATTGCTAGATATTTTAATTATGATCAAAAAATAAATTAATAAACTATTATTAATAAAATAGTTATTATTTAAATAGTATTTGAAAAATCTAAATTTATTCAAATCAAAGTAAAATATATTACTAAATAATAATTTTTTTTATGTTTTTCTTTTTTTATAAGTTTATATTTTTGTTATTAAAAATAAATAATTTAAATTATATATGTCTATTCATAATTTATTTTGTAATTTATAATTATATAATAATAAACTACTAAATAATTAAAATGAATATTTAAAATTATAATGAATACAAATAAAATTGAGATTTATTATTTAATATTCAGGATATACCGGTTTAATGGTTTAAGTATTTAGGTGTTTTGTGGTTTAGGAGTTTAGTGATTTGATTGTTTACACCTTTAGTTATTTATAGTTTTTTTTAAAGAATGAAAAAACAAAAAATTTAAGTTTTTGATTTTTTTTTAATTTTTGAAGGTTGTAACCTTTGAAAATATAATAATTTTTAATTTTTTTTAAATGTGAATATAATATTTGTTATAATAATCTTAATAATTATATATAATGTAAACTCAATATAAATAATTATATTGAAACATATTATAATAATGATCAATAAATAATTTAATAAACTTGTATTTAAAAGAATGATATAAATTAAAATATAATTGTAAAATCTAAAATGATTCAAAATCAAAATAAGATATATTATTAAATAATAATTTTTTATTTTTAAAATTTTGCCTCTTTTATGAGCATTTTTTTGTTGAAAAATAAATTATTTAAATTATATATGTCGCACTTATAATTTATTTTGTAATTAATATTACTATAAAAATAAACTGATAAATAATTAAAATGAATATTTAAAATTATAATAAATACTAATAAAATTGAGATTTATGATTTATTATTTAGACTATACTAATTTAATTTTTTAAGTATTTATGGGCTTCGGGGTTTAGGAGTTTAGTCATTTCAGTATTTTGTCATTTAGTTGTTTATAGGTTTTATATAAAAATTAAAATAACAAAAAATTTATTTTTGTTATTTTTTCTCATTTTTGAAGGTTATAAACTTTGAAAATATAATAATTTTTAAATTTTTTTTTGAAAAGTGAATATAATATGAAGTTATAATAATCATAATAATTATATATAATATAAATTCAATATAAACTATTTTATTGATATTTATTATAATAATGATCATAAAAAAGTAATAACCAATTATTAATAAGATAAATATTGTTTAAAATATATTTACAAAACCTAAAATGACTCAAAATCAAAGTGATATATTTTACTAAATATTAATTTTAAATTTTTAAATTTTTGTATCCATTTATAAGCCTATATATTTTTTGATGAAAAATAAATTATTTAAATTATATTTGTCTCACTAATAATTTATTTTTTAATTTATATTTCTATAAAATTAAACTAATAAATAATTAAAATGTATATTTAAAATTATAATGAATACTAAAAAATGAGATTTATGATTTATGATTTTTATTTAGGGTATAACTATTTAATTGGTTATGTTTTTTGTGGTTTTGGGGTTACGGAGTTTATTGATTTATATGTTTACATATTTTCATATTTATAGGTTTTATTTAATCAAAGAAATAATAAAAAATTTATTTTTATGAATTTTCGTGATTTTCAAAGGTTATAACTTTTAAAAATATAATAATTTTTTAATAGTTCTAAAATATGAATACAATACTTAGTTATAATAATCTTAATAATTATATTTGTTGTGGATTCAATATAAAAAATGTATTAATATATATTATAATAATGATCAAAAAATAAATTAATAAACTATTATTAATATGATAGATATTAATTAAAATATATTTGCAGAATCCAAAATAATTCAAAATCAAAGTAAATTATATTACTAGATAAAATTTTAAATTTTTGAAATTTTGTTTATTTTTATAAGCTTATTTTTTTTTCATAAAAAATAATTTATCTAAATTATATCCGTCTCACTCATTATTTATTTTGTAATTATTATTTCTATAATAATAAACTAAAAAATAATTAAAATGAATATTTAAAATGATAATGAATACAAATAAAAATGAGATTTTTTATTTATTATTTAGGTTATATAGTTTTAATGGTTTAAGTATTTAGGGGGTTTTGGGTTTTAGAAGTCTAGAGATTTAAATGTTTAGGCATTTATTGGTTTGTAAGTTTTATTTAAATAATAAAATAATAAAGAATTATTTTTTTGATTTTTTATCATTTTTGAAGGTTATAACCTTTGAAAATAAAATAATTTTTAAATTTTTTTTAAATGTAAATATAATATTTAGTTATAAAAACTTAATAATTATAAGACATTTTAATTGAATATAAGTAATTTTATTGTTCGCTATTATAAAAATGATCAAATAATTAATTAATAAACTATTATTAATAAGATTGATCGCAATTAAACTATAATTGCAAAACTTATATATAATGATTCAAAATCAAAGTAAAATATATTACTAAATAATAATTTTTTGTTTTTAAATTTTTACTTCTTAATATAAGCTTATTTTTTTTATTAAAAATAAATTATTAAAATTATATTTGTTTTACTCATTATTTATTTTGTGATTGATATTTCTATTAAAAATAAAATAATAAATAATTAAAATGAAAATTTAAAATTATAATGAATACAAATTAAAATGAGATTTATGATTTATTATATATAGTATTCCGGTTTAATGGTTTTATTATTTAGGGGTTTTGTCGTTTTAGAGTTTAGCAATTTATGTTTTTAGGCATTTAGTGGTTTATAGGTTTTATTTATATAATAAAAATTTAAAATTCTATTTTTGATTTTTTCTGATTTCCAAAGGTAATAACCTTTGGAAATAAAATAATTTTTAAAATTTTTTGAAATGTGAATACCATGTATAATTATATTAATCTTACTAATTATATATCATATAAATTCAATATAAATATTTTTAATGATAGATATTATAATAATGATCAAAAATTAAATTAATAAACTATTATTAATAATATAAATATTAATTAAAATATATTTACATAACACAAAATGATTCAAAATCAAATCAAAATATATTACTAAATAATAATATTTAATTTTCAAATATTTCCTTCTTTTTATAAGCTTATATTTAATTTTTATTAAAATAAATTATTTAAATAATATTTGTCTCACTCGAAAATTATTTTGTAATTATTTTTTCTAAAAAATTATATTATAAATAATTAAAATGAATATTAAAAATTATAATAAATAGAAATAAAAATGAGATTTATTATTTATTTAGTAGTATATAGCTGTTAAAAGGTTTATGTATTTAGGGGTTTCGGGGTCTATGAGCTTACTGATTTAAGTAAGTAAGTATTTAATGATCTATAGGTTTTATTTAAAAAATGAAATAACAAAAAAATTATTTTTATTATTTTTTCTCATTTTTTAAGTTTATAACCTTTGAAATTATAATAAATTTAAAATTTATTTCAAAAGTGAATACAATATTTAGTTATAATAATCATTATATTTATATATCATATAAATTCAATATAACCAATTTTATTGATAAATATTATAATAATGATCAAAAAATAAATAAATAATATATTATTAATAAGATAGATATCAATTAAAATATAATTACAAAACCTAAAATAATTCAGAAGCAAAGCAAAATATATTATAATATGATAATTTTTTATTTTGAATTTTTTTTATTTTAAAAAGTCTATCTATATATTTTGATTAAAAATAATTTATATAAATTATATTTGTCTAACTCATAATTTATTTTGTAATTAATATTTATATAAAAATAAACAAATAAATAATTAAAATGAATATTTAAAATTATAATGAAAAAAAATGAGTTATATTAATTATTATTTAGGGTATACCAGTTTAATTTTAATTATATCTGTCTCACTAATAATTTATTTTCTAATTAATATTTCTATAAAAATAAACTGATAAATAATTAAAATAAAAATTTAAATTATACTGAATAAAAATTAAAATGAGATTTATGATTTATTATTATAGGTTTTATTTAAATAATAAAATAATAAAAAAAATTATAATTTTTTCTGATTTTCATAGGTTATAACCTTTGAAAATATAATAATATTTAAAATTTTTTAACTGTAAATATAATATTTTATTTATAATAATATTAATAATTATATATCATATAAATTCAATATAAGAATTTTATTGATAGATATTATAATAATGATCAAAAATTAAAGTAATAAACTATTAATAAAAAGATAGAAATTAATTAAAAAATATTTACAAAACCCAAATTGATTCAAAATTAAAGTAAATTATATAACTGGATAATAATTTTAAATTTTTAAATTTTTTCTTCTTTTATATGTGTATATATATTATTTCATTAAAAATAAATTATTTAAATTATATTTGGCGCACTCATAATTTATTTCGTAATAAATATTTCTATAAAAATAAACTAATAAATAATTAAAATGAATATTTAAAATTATAATAAATAGAAAAAACAATGAGATTTATTATTTATTAAGTAGTATATAGCTGTTATAAGGTTTATGTATTCAGGGGTTTCGGGTTTTATGAGCTACTGATTTATGTAATTAAACATTTAGTGGACTATAGGTTTTATATAAAAAATAAATAACAAAAAAATTATTTTTTGTATTCTTTCTCATTTTTTAAGATTATAACCTTTGAAAATATAATAATTTTTAATTTTTTTTCAAAAGTGAATACAATATTTATTTATAATAATCATAATTATTATATATCATATAAATTCAATATAAACAATTTTATTCATAGATATTCTAATAATTATCAAAAAATAAATTAAAAATCTATTATGAATAAGGTTGATATTACTTAAAATATAATATCAAAACCTAAAAAGATTGAATAGCAACGAAAAATATATTACTTAATAATAAATTAATTAATAAACTAGTATTAATAAGAATGATATAAATTAAAATATAATTGTAAAATCTAAAATGATTCAAAATCAAAATAAGATATATTAATAAAAAATAATTTTAATTTTTTAAAATTTTGCCTTTTTATAAGCATATATTTTTGTTATGAAAAATAAATTATTTAAATTATACCGGTCTCACTAATAATTTATTTTGTAATTAATATTTATATAAAAATAAACTGATAAATAATTAAAATGAATATTTAAAATTATAATGAATACTAATAAAAATGTGAATTATGATTTATTATTTAGACTATACTAATTTAATGTTTTGAGTATTTATGTGCTTCGTGGATTAGGAGTTTAGTCATTTTAGTATTGAGTCATTTAGTGGTTTATAGGTTTTATTTAAAAAATAAAATAAAAATAAGTATTTTTGTTATTATTTCTCATTTTTGAAGATTATAACCTTTGAAAATATAATAATTTTTAATTTTTTGTTTGAAAAGTTAATACAATATGAAGTTAACAATCATAATAATTAAATATCATATAAATTCAATATAAATTATTTTATTGGTATATATTATAATAATGATCATACAAAAGATTAATAAACAATTATTAATAAGATAAATATTGTTTAAAATATATTTGCAAAACTTAAAATGATTCAAAATCAAAGTGAAATATTTACTAAATATTAATTTTAAATTTTTAAATTTTTGTATCCATTTATATGCTTATATATTTTTTGATGAAAAATAAATTTTTTAAATTATATTTGTCTCACTAATAATTTATTTTTTAATTTATATTTCTATAAAAATAAACTAATAAATAATTAAGATGTATGTTTAAAATTATAATGAATACTAATAAAAAAGAGATTTATTATTTATTATATATAGTATACTGGTTTAATTGTTAAATTATTTAGGGGTTTTGTCGTTTAGAAGTTTAGCAATTTATGTTTTTAGGCATTTAGTGGTTTATAGGTTTTATATATATAATAAAAATAAAAAAATTTTTTTTGATTTTTTCTGATTTTGAAAGGTTATAATCTTTGAAAAGAAAATAATTTTTAAAATTTTTTGAAATGTGAATACCATGTATAATTATATTAATCTTACTAATTATATATCATATAAATTAAATATAAACAATTTTAATGATAGATATTATAATAATTATCAAAAATTAAATTAACAAACTATTATTAAAAATCTAAATATTAATTAAAATATATTTACATAACACAAAATTATTCAAAATCAAATCAAAATATATTACTAAATAATAATATTTAATTTTTAAATTTTTCCTTCTTTTTTTAAGCTTATATTTTTTTTGATTAAATATAAATTATTTAACTATTATTTGTTTAATTCGAAATTTATTTCGAATTAATTTTTCTAAAAAATTAAACTATAAATAATTAAAATGAATATTTAACATTATAATAAATAGAAATATAAATGAGATTTTTTATTAAATAAGTAGAATATAGCTATTAAAAGGTTTATGTATTTAAGGGTTTTGGGTTTTATGAGCTTACTGATTTAAGTAAATAATCATTTAATGATCTATAGCTTTTATTTAAAAAATAAAATAACAAAGAATTTATTTTTATTATTTTTTCTCATTTTTTAAGGTTATGACATTTGAAAATATAATAATTTTTAAATTTGTTTCAAAAGTGTATACAATATTTATTTATAATAATCATAATAATTATATATCATATAAATTCAATATAAACAATTTTATTGATAGATATTCTAATAATTATCAAAAAATAAATTAAAAATCTATTATGAATAAGATTGATATTACTTAAAATATAATATAAAAACCTAAAATGATTCAAAAGCAAAGCAAAATATATAACTAAAAAATAATTATTTGTTTTTAAATTTTTATTCTTTTTATAAGCTTATCTATTATTTGATCAAAAAATAATTTTTATTAATTATATTTTTAACTCATAATTTATTTTATAATTAATATATATATATAAATAAAAAACTAAAAAATCTAAATGAATTTTTTAATCTATAATGAAAACAAATAAAAAAGTGAAATTTATTAATTATTATTTAGGGTATACTCGTTTAAACTATTATCTATATAGAGGTATCGAGATTTTGTAGTTTAATGATTTATGTGTTTAGGCATTAAGTGATTTATAGGTTTTATTTAAACAATGAAATAATAAAAAAAATATATTTTTTTGTTTTTTCAAATGTTCATTGGTTATAATCTTGGAAAATATAATAATTTTAAATATTTTTTCAAAAGTGAATACAATATTTAGTTATAATAATTATTAAATTTATATATCATATAAATTAAATATAAATATTTTTATTGATAAATTTCTAATAATGATCAAAAAATAAATTAATAATCTATTATTAATAAGTTAGATATCAATTAAAATATAATTACAAAACCTAAAATGATTCATAAACAATGTAAAATATATTACTATATAATAATTTTTTGTTTTTATTTTTTTCTTCTTTTAATAAGTTTATCTATATTTTTTTTGTTGAAAAATAATTTCTATAAATTATATTTGTCTAACTTATAATTTATTTTGTAATTAATATCTATATAAAAATTAACAAATAAATAATTAAAATGAATATTTAAAATTATAATGAAAAAAATAAAAATGAGATTTATTATTTATTATTTACGATATACATGTTTAAAAAATGTATCTATTTAGAGTTTTCCAGATTTAGAAGTTATTGATTTAAGTATTTAGGAATTTAATGGTTTATAGCTTTTATTTAAACAATGAAATAATAAAAAAATTTATTTTTGATATTTTTTCAAATTTTAAAATGTCTTATATTTTTGAAAATATAATAATTTTAAATTTTTTTAAAAATGTTAATAGAATATTTAGTAATAATAATTATTATCACTATATATAATATAAACTAAATATAAATAATTTTATTTATAATATTATATCAATTATCAAAAAATAAATTAATAAACTATTATTAATATGATAGATAAAATTAAAATATAATTAAAAAAACTAAAATGATTCAAAATCAAAGTTAAATTTATTACTAAAAAATAATTTTTTTTTAGTTTTTGCTTCATTTTATAAGCTTATATTTTTTTTGTTGAAAAATATATTATTTAAATTATATTTGTCACTCATAATTTATTTTGTAATTAAGATTTCTATATATTATTTAAATTATATTTAAGGTTTATGAGTTTTAAGGTTTAGGTATTTAGGGGCTTCGGGGTTTAGGAGTTTAGAGATTTGTGTATTTAGGCATTTAATGGTTAATAAGTTTTATTTAAACAATGATATAACAAAAAATTTATTTTTGTTATTTTTTCTCATTTTTAAAGGTTATAACCTTTGAAATTATAACAATTATTAAATTTTTTTTATATGTGAATACTATATTTAGTTATGATAATCTTAATAATTATATATCATGTTAATTCAATATAAACAATTATATTGATAGATATTATATTAATGATTAAAAAATAAATAAATAAACTATTATTAATAAGATAGATATTTTTTAAAATATATTTGCAAAACATAAATTTATTCAAAATCATAGTAAAATATAATAGTAAATAATAATTTTTTTGATGTTTTGCTTCTTTTTATAAGTTTATATTTTTTGTTATTAAAAGTAAATTATTTAAATTATATTTGTCTTCCACATAATTTATTTTTAATTTATAATTCTATAAAAATAAACTAATAAATAATTAAAATGAATATTTAAAATTATAATGAATACAAATAAAATTAAAATTTTTATTATTTATTATTTAGGATATACTTTTTAATGGTTTAAGTATTTAGGTGTTTTGGGATTTAGTGATTTATGTGTTTAGGACTTTAGTGATTTATAGTTTTTATTTAAACAATAAAAAAATAAAAAATCAAATTTTTTAATTTTTTTTAATTTTTGAAGGTTATAACCTTCGAAAATATAATAATTTTTATTTTTTTAAATGTTAATATAATATTTAGTTATAATATTCTTAATTATTATATATCTGTCTCACTGATAAGTATTTATATGTTTTTAGGGTATACCTATCTCACTAATAAGTATTTATATAACTGTCTCACTAATATTTAGTTATAATATTTATATATCTGTTTCATAATTTATTTTCTATTTAGTATTTATATAAAAATAAACAAATAAATAATTAAAATGAATATTTAAAATTATAATGAAAAAAAAATGAGATTTATTAATTATTATTTAGGGTATACCAGTTTAATTTTATTTATATCTGTCTCACTAATAAGTATTTATACGAATAAAAAAAATTTAATGTATACCAGTTTAATGGATTAAGTATTTAGATGTTTTGTCATTTTAAAATTTAGCGATTTATGTTTTTAGGCATTTAGTGGTTTATAGGATTTATTTAAATAATAAAATAATAAAAAAAAGTTTATAATTTTTCTCATTTTCATACGTTATAACCTTTGAAAATATAATAATATTTAAAATTTTTTTAAATGTAAATCTAATATTTTAGTTATAATAATATTAAATATTATATATCATATAAATTCAATATAAACAATTTTATTGATAGATATTATAAAAATGATCAAAAATTAAATTAATAAACTATTAATAAAAAGATTAAAATTAATTAAAAAATATTTACATACCCAAATTGATTCAAAATTAAAGTAAAATATATTACTTGATAATAATTTAAAATTTTTAAAAAATTTACTTCTTTTATATGCATATATATATTATTCCATTAAAAATAAATTATCTAAATTATATATGTCGCACTCATAATTTATTTTGTAATAAATATTTCTATAAAAATAAACTAATAAATAATTAAAATGAATATTTAAAATTATAATAAATAGAAATAAAAATGAGATTTATTTTTTATTATGTATTATATATCGGTTTAATGGTTACTGTATTTAGGCATTACGGGTTCTAGGAATTTACTTATTTAATTGTGTATGTATTTAGTAGTTTATAGGTTTTATTTAAAAAATAAAAAAACAAAAAATTTATTTTTATTATTTTTTGATATTTTCAAAGGTTATAACCGTAGAAAATATAAAATTATTTAAATTTTATTCAAAAGTGAATTCAATATTTAGTTATAATAATAATTATATTTATATATCATATAAATTCAATATAAAATATTTTATTGATAAATATTCTAATAATGATCAAAAAATAAATAAATAATCTATTATTAATAAGATAGATATCAATTATAATATAATTACAAAACCTAAAATTATTTAGAAGCAAAGCAAAATATATTACTATATAGTAATTTTTTGTTTTGAAAATTTTTTTTTCTTTTAAAAAGTTTATCTATATTATTTTGATGAAAAATAATTTATATAAATTATAATTGTGTAACATATAATTTATTTTGTAATTAATATTTATATAAAAATAAACAAATAAATAATTAAATTTGAATATTTAAAATTAAAATTAAAAAAAATGAGATTTATTCTTTATTATTTTGGATATACCGGTTTAATTTAAATTCGATCCGTCTCACTAATAATTTTTTTGTAATTAATATTTCTATAAAAATAAACTGATAAATAATTAAAATAAAAATTAAAATTATACTGAATAATTAAAATAATTTATTTTGTTCCTCTCTCAACTCTAGAATGATTGCTAAAGCTCTAACCAAAATAATAGGAGCTTTTATATAAATATTAATTACAACAACTTACTCAAGGATCCAAAAGTGTGGAGGATTATGCTCTTATTTGGTGGGAACAATTGTGTTCTACTCGACGAAAAATGGGGGAAGGCCCTTTGAGATCGTGGGAATGATTGAAGGTGGCTATGAGGGCGAAATTTGTACCTCGAAGCTACCAACGGGATGCCTTGAGAAAATTACAACAACTTACTCAAGGATCCAAAAGTGTGGAGGATTATGCCAAGGAGTTGGAAACGGCATTGATTCGAGCCGAGGTTGAGGAGAGTGATAATGCCAAATGTTCTCGTTTCTTAAATGGGTTAAATCGTGATATTGCCGATATTTTTGATCTACACAATTATGGTGACTTGGAGGATTTGATCCACCGGGCTAGCCAAGTGGAGAAACAACTAAGGAGGAGGGGTAAGCTTCCACAAACTTATCCAACAAAGACTTGGCTAAAAAGGGATAATCGGTTCATACCGAACCATCAAGGCAATCGAGATCGAGAAGACAAGGGAAAATCTCTTGTCAAGGCTGAACCACCTAAGCCTAAAGGGAATGATGAGAAGGAGATCCGACATCGAGATATCACTTGTTTCCGGTGCCAAGGAAAGGGACATATTTTCACTCAACGTCCGAATAAGCGAGTAATGATCATCTTGGATTCGGGAGACATAGAATCTGCCGATGATGAAGAGCCAAATGAAGAAGATAGTGATGATGATGCTGGTAGCATTCATTCAGCCGGGAGTTGACTAAATTGTGTGGCATTGCGGGCTCTTAGCACATTGCCAAAACAGGAGGAACCTGTGAAGCAAAGGGAGAACATATTTCATAGTCGATGCTACATCGGAGATAAAAAATGGAGCCTCATTATTGATAATGGAAGTTGTACAAATGTGGCAAGTGACTATTTGGTCAAAAAGATGGGACTTCAAACAACGCTCCATCCAAAGCCATATAAACTTCAATGGCTCAATAATAGTGGTGAAGTGAAAGTCAATCAGCAAGTGATCCTTAACATTCGAATAAAGGATTATCAAGATGAGGTATGTTGTGATATCATCCCAATGCAAGCATGTCACATTTTTGCTTGGGCGACCTTGGCAATATGATAGGCGAGTTTCCTATGATGGGTTCCACAATCACTTTTTACTTGATCATGGTGGAAAAAAAGTGGTCCTTAAACCACTATCTCCGAAAGAGGTTCATGAAGACCAGGCATATATTCAAAAACAATACTCCCAAAAGTTGAGAGAAAAAAAGGAGAGGGAAAAAGAAAAAAAGAAATTATTGGTAGGGGTAAAAGATGCAAAAAAAATAAGTGTTGAAACCCCATTACTTTTATTACGTTTCAAGGGAGCTTATATTTCTTCATCTAATGAACTAACCTCTTCTCTTCCCAAAGTTTTTGATGATCTTTTGAAGGAATTTGAAGATATCTTTCCGGAGGAGTTACCGAATGGGCTACTATCTATGAGAGGTATTGAGCATCAAATCGACTTTGTTCCAGGAGCTTCCATTCCCAACCGACCAGCTTACCGAACAAATCCGGAAGAATCTAAGGAAATTCAAAGGTAGGTCGAAGAGTTACTTGAAAAGGGTTGGGTTCGAGAAAGTATGAGCCCATCTGTAGTTCCAGTACTTTTGGTTCCAAAGAAAGATGGAGGGTGGCGAATGTGCGTAGATTGCCGAGCCGTTAATGCCATAACGGTAAAATACCGACATCTATTCCAAGGTTAGATGATATGCTAGATGAATTACATGGTTCATGCATCTTCTCAAAGATTGATTTAAAGAGTGGTTACCATCAAATTCGAATGAAACCAGGTGATGAGTGGAAAACTACATTTAAAACAAAGTTTGGATTATATGAGTGGTTAGTTATGTCTTTTGGTTTAACTAATGCACCAAGTACATTCATGCGACTAATGAATCATGTTCTTAGACCTTTCATTGGAAAGTTTGTTGTAGTTTACTTTGATGACATTCTTATTTATAGCAAAAATATGGATGAGCATATTGAGCATTTGCGTGAGGTATTAAATGTTTTACGATTGGAGCATTTGTTTGCTAACCCTCAAAAGTGTACATTTGGTGTAGACCATTGTATATTTTTGGGTTTTGTTATTAGTAATGAAGGAGTGAAGGTGGACGATTCAAAAATCAAGGCCATCCAAGAATGGCCAATACCATCAAATATCTCCGATATTCGAAGCTTTCAAGGCCTAGCGAGCTTCTACCGCCGATTTGTGAAGGATTTTAGCACTTTGGCAGCCCCATTAACATCTATTATCAAAAAGGATGTCCCTATTAAATAGGGAAGTGCTCAAGAAAATTCTTTCAATACCTTAAAGTATCACCTCACACATGCACCCATTTTGATGCTACCTGATTTTAATAAACCTTTTGAAATTGAATGTGATGCTTCAGGTATAGGTATTGGAGTTGTTCTTATGCAAGAGAAGAAGCCGGTGGCATACTTCAGTGAGAAGCTTCATGGTGCCATGCTCAATTATTCTACTTATGATAAAGAGCTTTATTCCTTGGCGAGAGCATTTAAGACTTGGCAACACTACTTGAGAGCAAATGAGTTTGTTGTCCACACCGACCATGAGTCCTCGAAACACTTGAAAGGACAAAGTCAATTGAGTAAGAGGCACATTCGGTGGGTATCTTTCATCGACACTTTTCCCTACACTATCAAGTACAAGAAAGGTAAAGAGAATGTGGTAGCTGATGCCCTTTCTAGAAGGTACTTTTTGATTTCTTTTGCCACTTCTCAATTTCTTGGATTCTCACATATTAAAGCATTATATGAAAATGATAAAGATTTTGGGGAAATTTATGCTTTATGTGAAAAGGGGGGACATGGAAAATTTTATAAGCATGATGCATATTTGTTCTATTGCGATCGACTTTGTATACCTTGTGGATCTATTTGTGATCTTTTAATTATTGAAGCTCATGAGGGTGGTTTAATGGGACACTTTGGTGTCACCAAGACTTGTAATTTATTGCAGGAACGTTTCTATTGGCCCAGAATGGCTAAGAATATGGCAAAGTACATAGGAAAGTGCATCACTTGTCGACAAGCAAAATCTAAGTCTCGCCCTCATGGATTATACACACCACTTCCTATCCCAGATACACCTTGGGTTGATATCTCCATGGATTTTGTTCTTGGCCTTCCACGAACCAAACGAGGCAAAGATACAATTTTTGTCGTAGTTGACCGTTTTTCCAAAATGGCTCATTTTATTGCATGCACTAAGACAAATGATGCAAAACATATTTCAAATCTCTTTTTTCAAAGAAGTGGTTCGTTTGCATGGAATTCCCAAAACCATTATTTCGGACCGAGATGCAAAATTTTTAAGTTATTTTTGGAAAGGCTTTTGGGGAAAAATTGGGACAAAACTTTATTCTCTACTTCTAGTCATCCTCAAACAGATGGACAAACTGAAGTAGTTAATAGAATATTAGGAGCATTACTAAGAAGTGTTATTGGGAAAAATTTAGCCAATTGGGAAGAATGTTTACCTCATATTGAATTTTCATATAATCGATCTATGCATTCTTCTACTAACATGAGTCCATTTGAAATTGTTTATGGGTTTAATCCTCTAACCCCTCTTGATTTATTGCCATTGCCTAGCAATGAGCAAAAGAACACTCATGGCAAGGATCGAGCTCAGTTTGTGAAGAAAATTCATGTCAAGGTAAAGGAAAACTTAGAAAAGGTGAATGATCGAACCACTCGGAGGGTGAACCAACGACGCAAGCAAGTGATCTTCCAACCTGGAGATTGGGTTTGGCACCATATGCGCAAAGAAAGGTTTCCGGAGGAACGAAAATCCAAATTGTTACCGAGGGGAGATTGGCCATTTCAAGTCTTGAAAAAATTTGAAGACAATGCCTATAAACTTGAATTACCAGGTGAGTATAATGTTCATGCAACTTTTAATGTAGCTGATTTAAGTTTGTATGATGTAGGAGATGAAACGGAGCCAAGGTTGAAGGATCAACCTTTTCATGAAGAGGGGACTGATGCAAACATTTAAGACCAAATCATACTACCGCTTGGTCCAATCACTCGAAGTCATACTAAGGCCTTTCAAAAACAAGTCCAAATTATTATTGAAGCCTTAAACAAGGAAAAACAAGTTGGTGAATTTGAAAGAAAGACAAATACTCTACTTGGATCATCAACTTGACCCAGCATTGCAAACTTCACCAGAAATCGGATACAAATCCAAAAATTATGAAATTTTAACTAGGACAACTACATTAAGGCAGGTTTCCAATGCAACAAACCGTGTCCCATTTGGACCTCAGATGAAGGAGATACAATATTTTCCAAAAGGTGGTGCTGGGAGCAATGACTAATTAACTTTGAAAATTCACCAAAATTCGAATACCTGTCGGAATGCTTTGAAATTTGACATGGACAAACTACATCAAGGTATCTGTTCAACGCAAGAAACCATGTTCAATTTGAGCCTTGGATTATGGAGATAGATTGTTTTCAAAAAATGTTGCGCTGGCAAAAAAAAAAAATATTTCTTAGCTAGTTTGTTCCCTATATAAACCCATTGTAATTCATTTTGTAAGAACACCCTTTGATGAAATATACAAACACTCTTTAAGTTTTCTTTATATTGTTTTGTGCTTGTGAGTGAATAACTCTCTTGTGTGGAACACTCCAAAATCGGGTTTTTTCGGGTTTAGTTCTCGGAAGGTTCGTTGCCTCTCAATCATTAGGTAAGTGATTGATTTGCATTACTTGTGAAGTCTTTGTAAGTTTAGTATTAGTGGGTCTATTGGTGTTCGTTTCCATTAGGTTCCTAATCAACTTCTTTGTATTTCTCAAAGATTTACCATTATCATTCATTTCGTTCTCTTGAATCTTTAACCAATAAGAAATTATTCTTCTTAAAGGTTTAGATTTATTTCTTTTATTTCATTTCATTCCGCTTGGATTTTAAGTCCATCTAGTTTATTGTCGATTTTGTATCAACACTTATATTTGAAACATTACCAAATTTAATACTAAAAATTTTATTTTGAATATCATATTCTCTAAAGATCTTTGAAAAACACTAATATATAGAGAGTCATAATGAGGATAAACAATCTCATGAAATTATAATTTTTTTTATTTAATTTTCTACTTAAAATCAATATAGTGGGTGATAACTAATGTGAATACATCATCACAACTAATCTAAATGTCGAAAGTCACAAAATCACTTTATTGCTTTTTATGTTTATTAATTACTAATTATTATGTTATTCCTACTAATTTACCTAGAAATTCTATGATAAAAAAATTAAAACTAAGTTTGCATAATATGAATTTTATCAAGCCTTTCCTTCCAAACTCATTGTCATAAATAAAGTCAATAAACCTTAAGTTGATACAACTTCAAAATTTCACTACTCAATTAAGTTTGTCTAAGATCTAATGCGGCATATTTTTTAGTGTATTAATTGGAATATCTCTTATAGTGGTCAATGCCACCAACAGCCCCTCCTACATATATATATCTTTCATAATATATATATTATATCGAATCTTCTTCGATATCTCTAAAATTTTATTTTAAATTTTGTTAAAATGTGTGTATACTACTAAAGTTTGCTTATTTTTAAGTTTTTTAGTCACATGACTCAGTGTCATAAAAGAAAACTTAGTTTCGACCTCAAACATTTCTATCAAGTTACAACTATTATTTATATATAAGTCTAATTGGATTTATAATATTTATTATTTGTTATTTTATTATTTAAAAGACTAAAGCATGAGAAGAAGAATAGTATTATTCTAATCTTTTACTTTTTTTTGTTAATTTATTTATTTATATAAAAATTATTAAATAAAATATATGATATGTAATATGTATCTTTATTTTATGTGGGTAGCATGTATTTTTTACCTGAATCATATTCTCATGCTTCAAAGTCATAGCTCATCATTAAAATAACTCTGACATTCTGGTAAATTAAAATTATAATTAAAAAAAATAATGGGCACAATTAGGATACTATGATGCTTTTATAATTTAAAAATAGAGCCAGAAGAAGAGGGGATAGAAGACGTAATTACAAATAAATTATGAAAAATATAATATATCAAAATATTATTTATAGATAAAATAACATTATATCTATAGATAATATTTTATCAATTTAACAACCATATATCGAATCTTTCCCATTAAAACATTAGATTCGGATGTAATCCAATAGATAAAATAATTATATTTTTTTTTATTTTGGTCAATAGCACAGCAACAAGTGTTTTCCAATCAGCAAATAGCAACCATTTTAAAATGAATGCTTTTTTAGATGTGGTCATGCCACATTTCATGTCAATGTGCCTGCCTCATGGGCCATACCTGATACACATGAGGCTCGTGTGTTCCCATAGGAGTAGTGCCATAGGCTAGCAGGAGTGAGGCCCAAACATTATTTTGAACCATGCCATGTCAAACTTGATATGTCTAAATTGTGTCATGTCATGGGTCATGCTCAAGCCACCCAGCACACTTGGCACCCCTAATTTTATTGTATAAGATTGCATAAGTACCTAATCAAATCAAACTAGCGTATAGGGTACAAAATATTAGTAAGCTTTTGTAGCTGATATGTCTCATATTCTATAATCAAAATATCCTTAAGAAAATAATAAAGTATTCTCAATTTAACTATTGATAAATACTCAAGTTGGGAATGCATAAGTAATAAATTCAAAATACTCATATATATAAAGAGAGATCTTATTGTTAAAGAAAGAATATATAATTCAACATACTTAATCTCAAATAGAATCTTCCTCAGAGTCTGCCAATTATTCAAATAAATAATAATAGAAATAATAATAAAGCTATAATTTAATTATCTAAAAATATAACTCACATAAAATAAACTAATAGGATAATCAAAAATAAATATGATACAAAGAAGTAATAAAGATTAAAGCTGAATAATAGCATAATCAATAACTTTTAAATATTTTTCAATTGGTAATAATAATATTTTCAAAATAAGAAAAGAATATAAAAAATAAAATAAAATTAACAATGATATAAATATTTACTCTTGTGTTGATAATCAATAAATATGAAATGAGAGTACAAATAAAATAATCATTGATACTTATAAGAAAAGAATAATTTATTATTATCTTAGAGAAAAATTTTGTATACTCATTCTTAAAAGTGTTGTGATGAATTGACTCTGTGAAGACCCCTAGATAGCTCTGACTAAAAGTCTATCTCTCTCACTACAACATAATACTATTGATCTATTCTCAAAAAATAATATATAATAATTATTTTTAATGTGACTAATCTTCCAATAATGATTTCACTGAACTAAGACGTTCTTCTATCTACCTCTACAGTGATAATCCAGACAATATCACAAAATTGTGATTTCTCAAAAAAAATACAAACGTAACTATACTTAATTCTTTTCTCCTTTTTTTATAGAACTACAAAAACACTAATTAGAATTTCTGCTCAAAATTACCATCTTCCATTACACCTCACCACCATATGTTGTTGTGCACCATTAAAGTTTTTTGATAAAAACACATTGCACATTGCATGCCTGCACCATGCATTATGCCTCTATCATGCATTATGCCTCCACTACCACTTGTCGAGCATTGTGTGCCCCTTATCGTACATTGTACACACCTCTTGTCGCACACTGTGCGTGACTCCTGCCCTTATGCGAGCACTTGTTGCCCTTACTGCATGCATTTTTTTGTTAGAGATAAGTGTAAGTGCCAATCTATAATTTGTAATCCCTAAATCACATATATATCTGTCTCTAATACCATGTTGACAATTAAAATGTAGAAAAATAAATTAAACATTCAATACCAAATATGTCATGCATATCATTAGGTTGGGTGATCCCATCAAATAACATGAAATAAAAAGAAAAAAAAAAAGGAAAATAAAATCACAACAGAACTCAACCCCTAGTTATGCATCCATTTAACTCCAAACGAAAAATTAAACATCTAAGGTGAAGATTTTGTTGATTATCTGACCTTCAACTATATCGTATCGACTGTCTTTCAAATAACACTTGGAGCACCAATTTGTAGCGAAAATTAACTTTTGTTATCGAATAGCAGGAGCAAAACTAGAGTGAGTCAAGGTGTTCAAATTAGTTTTTAGAGTAAACCAGCGTGAATCAGGGTGTTCAAATTAGTTTACACCCCGCTTTACTTTAGCCATAAATGATGACGTTCAGGTGAGCTTTGCACCCAACATTACTTCATCCAAATGCCATGTTTAGGTTTAGGTGAGCTTTGAACCCAACATGACTACGCCATGCAGAGGTTTAGGTGAGCTTTGAACCCAACATGACTATGCCATGCAGAGGTTCGGGTGAGTTTAAACCTAGATTTGAAAATATTTAAAAAATACGACATTACTTTTTTATGCCCAACTTGAAAATATATACAAAAAAAATTGCATGACTTTAGATATTTAAAAAAATTAAACCAAATAAAAATATATTACATATTAATGCATTTAAAATGTCAAACATGAAAATACCCTAGCATGTACAGTAATTTTCAAATTCAATTATATATTTATATTAAATATATAAGCCTGTACAATAATTTTAAAATTCAAAAATATAGATATATTATATGTGTGTGTGTGTGTGTGTGTGTGTGTGTGTGTGTGTGTGTGTGTGTGTATGTATGTATATATATATATATGTATGTATGTATATATGTTATTTTGGAAAGGTATGTCATGGTCTATATATGAAATTAACTCTAACCCAAATAGCTAAAAAAATTCCTAGCTAAATGCATATATTTTGAAAAATAGAATATTTAAAGAATTATCGATTCTAATTGTATATAAATTAATAAAAAATTAAATTTAGATAATTATTTAGTGACGGATTTAAATTAGCTTGGGAAATCCATCGCTAATAATTATCTAGAGAAATTCCGTCGCTAAATTCTCTGCTTTTCTTTGGGCATAAATTACTAAAATTAAGTGGGTGATTATGTCGGGATATAATTAGCTAGGAAAAATTTGTCACTAATAATAAGCTAGGAAAATTCCATCACAAAATTAAAAATTTTATTTTCTAGGGAAATTCAATCGCTAAATTCGTCACTAATTTATGAATTTTATTAGTGATAGATATTCACTTGCTAAATCCATAGTTAAAATATGGATTTTATTAGCTAGTAAAAATCCATCGCTAAATCTATCGCTAAATCAAGGATTTTATTAGCAAGGGAAAATCCGTCGCTAAATCCGCTGCTAAATCAAGGAATTTATTAGCAAGGGAAAATCCATTGCTAAATCAAGAATTTTATTAGCAAGGGAAAATCGGTCACTAAATCCATCACTAAATCATTGATTTTATTAGCAAGGAAAAATCCATCACTAATTCCGTTGCTAAATTATGAATTTTATTAGCAAGGGAAAATCCATGACTAAATCCATCACAAAATCATGGATTTAATTAGCAAGGGAAAATTCGTCGCTAAATTTATTGCTAAATCATGGATTATATTAGCGAGGAAAAATCCGTCGATAAATCTGTTGTTAAAAATTAGCTAGGGAAAATCCATCACTAATTTCATATTTTTATTAGCGAGGGATATTCTGTCACAATAACCTTCACTAAATTCCCCATTTTTTTTGAGTGGAAGTTATGAAAATTTTCCATCGCTAAATCTTTCACTAAAATCCCCGCTTTTTTTGAGTGGATTTTACGAAAATTTTCTGTCGTTAATCTGTTGCTAAATCCGTAGCTAAATCCCCGGCTTTTTTTGTGCAAAATTTTTGAAAAATTTTTCTCGCTAATCAGTCGCTAATCCGTTGCTATTTTTTTTTCCAAAAAAAGATCATAAATCCTTTGCTATTCCCTAGCTAATCCCTTATAATTTAGCTAGGGATTGATCCCTGGCTAAAATTCCCTAGCCAAATTGGTATTTTCTTGTAGTGAAATAGTTGAGGTATTTAATTAATAAAATGATGATATGTCATATTATTGTTAACTCATAACAAATATGTGATAGCCATAGAGAGAAATCTAGAATGCTACTTTCTAGAGCATAATAGTGATTTAGTGGGCAAATTTTATGATGAACATCATGTTGGACTAAATGTATGGTGATTAACCTTTGATAAATAAACAAACATAAGTTGCCGCTTTGAGAGATAGCCAAATGTTAAAAGTCCTGCATTGATTAAAAGCTAGGATGATCTTGAGGATGATCAATAACTATATGTTTAACTATATGTGTATAATTCTTTATAAATATTTCTATAATTATATAAATCTCTGTATAACTATATTTTATTATATTTGTAACTACGTAAACTAATTTTATAACTATATCCACAACTATATATAACTATTTTTTAAACTTAATTATAATTAATAATTATATGTATAATTCTATATAACTATATTTCTAACAAAATATACTATATGTTTAATAATATATAACAATATTTAATTGTATTTTACTAAATAAATATTTGTATAACTATGTAATACTCTATATAATTAAATATAACTATATTTGTAACTATGTATACAGGTTTGTATTCATATAATTAATCTATTTATTTGTTTATAACCTTTTATACATTTTTATATAACTACTTAAACTACTTGTATGAATATATCTATATATAACTATATGTTTAACTATATATAACTCTATTTTTAACTATATATACTATAGGTATAAGAACATATAACTATAAATAATTGTCCTTGACTATATGTATAACTATAAAAATATTATACATAAATATATTAAAATTTATAATTAACAACATATATTTACTAAATATTTTTATATATTAGTATAAAAAAATGTATTTTAGTATATCTATACCTATACATAACTATATTTATAAATATAAGATATTATAAAAATATATATATATACCTACATGTATAAATATAAGCTAAACTATATGTGTATTTATATGTATAACTACATGTAACTATATTTATAATTACATGTATAACAACATACAACATTATGTTTAATTATGTGTATAACTATATATAAATATTTGTAAAACTAAATAAAACTTTAAATAATTAAATATAACTATATTTTTAACTATTTATACATATATGTATACATATATGTAAATCTATAACTATGTATATATTTATGTAAAACTACTCGAATGAATATATATATATATATATATATATATAACTAAATGTTTAATGATATATAACTTTTTATAACTATATATATTATAGGTTCAATAACAATTAACTATCAATAATTCTATCTTACTATATATATAACTATAAAAAATTTATACATAACTATATTTAAATATATATTTAACAACATATATTTAATGTACATTTTTATATATTAGTATAAAAAATGTATTTTAGTTTATCTATACCTATACATAACTATTTGTATAAATATATGAAATTATATGAAAATATATATATATATACATACATGTATAAATATAAGTTTAACTATACATGTAACTATATGTATAACCACATGTAACTATATTTGTAATTTTATATATAAAAACAAACATAAAGTTTAACTATACGTGTATAACTATATATAAATATTAGTATACCTATAAAAAACTCTATATAAATAAATATAACTTTATTTTAAATTATGTATACATATATGTATAAATATATGTAAATCTATATAATTATTTATAACTATACATTTATGTATTACTACTTATATCTACTTGTATGCATGTATCTATATATAACTTTATGTTAAACTATATATAATTATTTATAACTACACATACTATGTGTATACAAACATATAATTATTAATGGGATAATACTAATTTATTTCACTAACTTGATTAAATGGCAAAAGATATATAATCAACAATATGTAAGCACATAACATGAGAGTGTCCGTTGGTCAGGCTCATATATGGTATAATACAATTAAGGTACACTTACCTAATCCCAACCCTTAGGCCTTAGACTTATTTATGAACTTATGTATGACAAAAGATGCAATATCTGATAGTTTTGTATAGAAAAAAAAATTGTTTTTTATGTAATTCCTCATTCTAACACTGCATTCTCTGTGTGTCTCTCTCTCCCTCTCTAATTCTTTCTGGGTCACTCTCTTCCTCTTTTTCTTTTTGTGTAACTCTCTCTCTCTCTTGTTATTTTCTTTCTCGCTCTCCTTTCTTACTTGTTATCTCTCTCTCTCTCTCTCTCTCTCTCTCCCTCTCTCCCTCCCTCTCCCTCTCTCTCTCTCTCTCTCCCCATCTCTCTCTCTCTCTCCCTCCCTCCCTCCCTCTTTCTCTCTCTCCTTCTCTCTCTCTCTCTCTCTCTCTCCCTTTCACCATTTCTCTCCCCACCTTCTCTCTCCCTCTCTCTCCCTCTACCTCTCCCTCTCTCCCTTCAAACTTTAAATGTCTTTCATTTTTGCTTTTCTTTCTTGTACATTATCTTATTTTGCTCCCTTTAACTAGCAATACCATGATATCTATTAATATTTATCATGCTAAAATTTCTTTATCTATTCATGTAGATTCTACAAATGCATTGCCTTGATATTCATGTTATTTAATTTTTAAATATTCATCTGTAAGTAATTTTATTTAATTATTAGTATATTTTGAAGTAATAGAATGTTTAATTCAAAATAATATTTGAGCATTATTTTTTGTAAATATAACAGAGCAAAATGAGTTCATATCATAAGTGGATGTACTAAAGGTTTATGAATGAAATTTTGAATAAAGATTTTTTGAGTGGCTTAAAACTTTCATCAATTTTGCAAGTAGTAAATCGAGATGGATGGATGAAGAAAATTTGAGTGTCCATGTAAAAATTTCAAGTGTCAGAATATCCCTTTTCATGATGCAAACACTATAAGATACCAATTGGCTAAATATGGCTTTGTGCCAAATTATTTTGATTGGATTTATAATGGGAAAAAGTACAATGGCTCTAAACTTTGACCAAAATGAGGGTATTGAATCGTTTGCTTGTGGTGAAGAAGCATCAAACACATACCATAGAATTATCACAGAAGCTGCTGGTGCTGACTTCAATAAGGATTACATGGATGAACCACCAAATCCTGAAGCTCATAAATTTTATGAAATGCTTAAAGCTGCAGATAAAGAGTTGTAGCTTAGTGGTAAAACACATTTGCAATTGTTACTTGTGGCTCGACTTATGAGGATTAAGTCAGAAAATCATATGTTTGAGAAATTATTTGATCAAGTGTCAAATATGATGGAGATTGTCCCGGATAATAATTTAATCACTAATAACATTTACAACACTAAGAAGTTACTACAAGGAATGGGTCTAACAGTGGAAAAGATTGATTGTTGTTTCAATGGATGTATGTTTTATTGGGGTGGTGATAGTGATTTATTTAGTTGTAAGTTTTGTGATCATCCTCGATTTAAGAAGGCATCTCGTGTTGTAGATATGCAACACAAATTGAAAGTTGCATTTAAAAAGATGTATTATTTTTTTATTAATTCCTCAATTACTCATACTATATGCATCAAATGATATAGCAAAGATATGAGGTTGCATTCTGAGTATGAGGTTGAAGAAGGGGTAATGCATCATCCATCAGATTTACTTGCTTGGAAGCATTTTAATTATATACATCAAGATTTTGCAGCTGAAAGTCAAAATGTGAGATTGGGTCTCTGCATAGATGGATTTCAACCATTTGAGCAATCTGGACAATAGTATTCAACATGACCAATGATAGTGGCACATTATAACTTGCTTATGCGGTTGTTTATCAAGGAGCAATATATGTTTTTGTCAAAAGTGGTTCCATGCCAAAAAATCCGAAAGACATGCTGGATGTTTTCTTACAGCCTCTTATAGTAGAGATAAATCATATGTGGGATCTTGGTGTGAATACATATGATATATCAAAGAAGCAAAATTTCATTATGTGGGCGGCCCTTATGTGGATAGTAAGTGATTTTTCTGCATATTCAATGTTGTCTGGCTAGATTACTATATGATGATTCGCATGCCCACATTGCATGAAAATTTATTATGGATTTACCCTCAAATTTACTGGTAAATAGTCATGGTTTGATAACTATCATAAGTTTCTACATACGAATCATCCATTTCAAAGAAATAGAACTGCATTTAAAAAAAATAAAACTGTTATGACAGTTGCACCAGTAATTCATTCAGGAGATGATATTATGATAGAGATTTAGAGTTTGGACTTGCAGAAGGTAACTAAAAAGAATGCTACTGGAAGTAATGGACCAATAGGCAAAATATTTGGCTGTAGTAAATGTAGTATATTTTTGGACTTTCCCTATTAGAATTCCTATATAATTCGTCATAACTTAGATGTAATGCATATTGAAAAAAATTATGTTTGACAATATTTTCAACACTATCCTTAATGTAGATGGAAAAAAAAAGATACTTTAGAATCAAGAAAAGAGCTGAATGATTAATGTCGGAGTCCAGAATTTAAACTGAATGAGGCAACAAAAAACTTTTCTGAAGCTCGCTACACACATGATAAGAAGGCAAGATAGAACTTGTGTGAATGTGTTAAAAATTTGAAATTCCCCGATGGATATGTGTCAAATATGGGTAGATGCACAGATATGAAAAATCTTAAGTTATTTTGAATGAAAAGTCATGACGATCATGTATTTATGTAGATATTAATACCTATTGCATTCGGCGAATTACATCCCCTAAGTGTTTCGAAGGTCATTACAGAACTTATTCTGTTTTTTAAATAGCTAACTGCAACAATAATAAAAAAAGATAACATTGTGATGTTGGAGAATGACATTCCACTTATTATTTGTAAGCTTGAGCGGATATTCCCACCAAGTTTTTTTGACTCAATGGAGCATTTTCCAGTCCATTTGGCATATAAAGCAAGGATAGAAGGGCCAATGCAATATAGGTGGATGTATCATTTTGAGAGATAAATACATATTATTAGCTGTGTTTTATTATTTCATACATAAAGTAATATTATAATTTAATATAATTGAAACCTAACATTGTGGTAGTAGGTATCTTCGTAAGTTGAAATTGAATGTTAGAAACAAGACAAAAGTTGAAGGTTCAATTTGTAATGCATATTTAGTAGAAGAAGCTTCATCATTTTATTCTTATTATTTTAAGGATCATGTCAATACAAAGAATAGAAATGTGCCTTGAAATGATGAAGGTCATGTAATGGTAGAAGATGATTCTGTGGACAAACTATTAATCTTCAAGCAACCTGGAAGATCATTTGGAAGAGCAATAAAAAGATGTATGATAGATGAAGAGTAGAAAGCAACCTGGAGCTACGTTTTACTTAATTGTGAGGAGATAGTACCATATATTGAGTATGTATACCCAAAATGGTTGCAAGTTTAATCAAATTTTAATTTTATCTCTAATAGGAATTATTAAAAATTGATATACATTTTTCTCTTTTTTATAAATGTGCATTATTTATGTTGAGCAATTAAATTATAGGCAACTAGCAATTTCCAGCAATTATGTCAATTATATGCTAGAAACTGAATTTGCGAATTGGTTCAAAAATTATGTGAGAATTATTAAGTTTAAAATTTTTGAATTATTTAAATTATTAGTATCTTTTATTTGTTAATATCATTTTTTAAATTTATGTCATGAGAAATTGATCCTTCAAATGGATATTCAAATATTTTCATTCAGAATCTAAGTAAAAGCCCGTTTAGATATGTGACAACCTATCTTGGGTATTTTATCAATGGATATAAATTTAACACAATCGGGCATGGTTCTTCTAAAACAACAATGAATATTGGTGTATGCATTAAAGGCTCAGGTTATAGTGTAGATGATATTAATTATCATGGCCAACTCAAAGAAGTTATTGAGTATGAGTATCCTAGACTCGAAAATAACAGGATTGTATTATTAAAGTGCGAGTGGTTTAATCCTACATGAAATGTGGGCACAAAGATTCATTCGGATTATAAGTTAGTAGATGTTAACCATAAATGAAGATATAATTGATATGAGCCATTTATTATGACAGTTCAAGCCACTCAAGTATATTATTGTACATATCCGAGTTTATCTCGTGATATTTATCAAAAAAAATATTTCCATCTATAATCAGTCACAAATCCATCATAAATTTGTCATTTAATGTAAAATCAAACTTCTCTTACAATTCCATAGCTAATTCCTCACAAATCAGCTAGAGATTATTTCTCTAATTAAATTTCGATAGCTAAAGATAATTTCTTGTCGTGAAATAGATAGATAGAAAGATAGATAAATAGATAGTTAGATAGATTGATAGATAGATATACATATAAACATATTGATAGCAAGAGAGATAAATAGATAGATAGATACATAGACATATAGATAAATAGACAGATAGATAAATAGATAGATAGATAAATAGATAGATAGACAAATAGACAGGTATATAGGTATACAAGTAGATAGATAGTTAGTTAGATAAGTAGACAAGTAGAAAAGTAGATAGGTAGTTAGGTAGATAAGAAGAAAGATAGACAGACAGATATATATATAGATAAATGGATAGATAAATAGATAGAGAGATAGATAGATAAGTATATAAATAGATAGAGAGATAGATAGATAAGTATATAAATAGATAGTTATATAGATAGATAGATAAACATATAGACAGATAGACATACAAACAGATAGACAGACAGATAGATAGATAGAAAGCCAGATAGAAAGAGTTAGATAGACAGATAGACATATCAGCCAGATAGATAGATATATAATTAGAAAAATAAGTAGGAAGGTATATAGGTAGGCAAGTAGATGGGTAGTTAGGGAGACATGTAGATAGGTAGATAGATTGAGAGATAGATAATCAGACAAATAAATAGATAGAAAGATAGATATATAGACAGATAAATAGATAGATAGACAGATAAACATATAAATAAATAGATGGATAGACTTATAGACACATATACATGTAGATAGATAAACAAATAGAAAGATATAAATATTGATAGAAAGAAAAATAGCCAAATTGATAAATAGAAATATAGATAAATAGGTAAAAAGAAAGATAAATAGATAGATAGATATATTGAAATATAGATAAATAGATAATTAGATAGATAAATAGGTATATATGTAGATAAATAAATAGAGAGATAAAAATATAGATTGATAGAGAGATAGTTTGGTTGATTAATTTATAGATAGATAGATAGATATATTGATATATAGATTAATAGATATATAGATAGATAATTAGATAGATATATAGATAGATAGATATTAATGATAGATAGATATATTGATAGATAGATAGAATAATGAATAGAAAGATAGACATAAAGATAACTATATAAATAGATTGACAGACATATATACATATTGATAGAATATTAAATATATAAATAAATATAAAGATAAAAAGATAGAAAAATAGACAAATAGAAATAAAGAAAGAAAGATAGATAGATAGATAGATATATAGATAGATATAAAGATAGCCAAATAGACAAATAGGCATATAGATAGATAGATAGATCGATCAATAGATAGATAGATATATAGATTAATGGATAGTTCGATCGACCATTGATAGATAGAAACATTGACAAATTGATTGATTGATAGAAAAATAGCTGATAGATATATAACTAAATAGATAGATAAAAACATAGATAGATAGATAGATAGATAGGCAGATAGATAAATATTTAGTTAGATGGATAGATAGGTAGGTAGGTAGATAGGCATATAGCTAGATAGGTCAATAGGTAGATAGATAAATAGATAGATATATAACCAGATAGACAGACAAATAAAAAGTTAAATAGATAGATATTCAGAAAGATAGATAGATAGATAGATTAATTGACAAATAGGAAAATAGACAGATACAAAGATAGATAGTCAATAGATAGATAGACAGAAATATAGATATACAAATAGACAAATAGAAAGATAGATAGTTAGACAGATAGACACATAAACAAATAGAAAGATAGATAGATATACAATTAGACATATAGATTAATAGATAGTTGGACTAATAGAATTATAAAAAGATAGATAAATATACAGGTAGAGAAATGGATAGATAGACAAATAGACAGATAGATAGATACATAGATAGATAGATAAATAAGTAGATAAATATATAAATAGAGAGATACACAGAAAGAATGATAAAATGAAAGCAAAATCGAAATATTGATAAACATATAGATAGAAAAACAAAAAAAAATAAACATTTAGACAGCTAGGTAAATATTAATATAGAAAAATTGATAGATATATAGATAGATAGACAAATGGATATATAAAAAGGTTGATTGATAGCCAGATTGATAGATTGACAGATAGAAAGATAGACAAATTTATAGATAGATATATAGATATATAGGTTGACATATAGATAGATATATAATTTGATAGATAGATTGGTAGATTGATTCATTGATAGATAGATAAATATATAATTAGATAGATACAGAGATAGATATATAGATAGATAGATAAATAGATAGATCAATAGTTAGATTATTGATTGATTGATAGATTTATAGATAGATAGACAGATAGACATGTAGATAAATTAACAAATAGATACTTATAACAGATAAATAGATATACAGATAAATAGATAGATAGATCAATAGATAGACAGATAGATATATAGACAGATAGACAGATAGTCAGATAGTCTGATATATAGATAGATGATAGATATATAGAAAGATAGTCAAGTATATAGATAGATAGTCAAGTATATAGATAGATAAATAGATAGATATATAGATAGAATGATAGAATGATCATTTAGATAGATAAATAAATATATAGATATTTAGACAAGTAGAAAGATAGACATATATATATTAATCGACAAATAAAAAGATAAACAAATTGATAAATAGATAGAAATATATACAAATATATAGATAGATAGATAGATATAAAAATAGATAGATAGATAGATATATAGACAGCTAGACAAATAGACACAAAGACATTAAACATATAGAGATATAGATAGATAGATACAGAGATACAGAGATGAAAAGATTGAAAGTTAGACAAATATATAGATTAACATATATAGATATAGACAAAAAGATAGATAGATAAATAGATTTATCTATTAAAAGATAGACAGATAAAAAGATAAAAAGATATATAGATAGATAGAAAGATATACTGATAGATAGATAAAAATATACAGAGATAGAAAGATAGAAAGATAGATAGATAGGTAGATAGATAATTGACATATTGACTAATTAATAGATAGCTAGATTGACAGATAGATTGATAGATAGATAGGCAGATTGCCAGACAGATACATAGATAGATAGACAGTGAGTTTGATAGGTATACATGTAGATAGATATACATATAGATAAATAGACAAATAAATAGACAGATATATATATATATATATATATATATATAGACAGTTAGACAAACAAATAGATAGATACACGACTAAAAATAACAAGAATAATGACCAAATAACCAACCTAAAAAATTGGTTGGTAATTACTTAGCAAATAATGACCATTTAGAGACCAAAAATAAGTTTCGAAAAAAAAATAATTCTTACCAATTTTCCGACAAAAAACAGACCATATTTATCGACCAAATATTTTTGGTTAGAAATTGATCTGTAAATTAGTAGGGAATTAACAAATAAAAATTACCAACAAATTACTGATCATTTAATGACCAAAAATATATTACAATAAAATGGTCGGTAAAGTGGCTTTCCAAATTATTTATAACGTCGTAATTACTGACTATTTACCAACCAAAAATTTGGTCAGTAATTCCTAAGTTAAATTTTTAGATTTAATAAAAAATTGCTAGTCATTAACACAGCAAAATTTACCTCTTTCAAATTTCAAACCAAAGGTGAAACATGACTACACGGGAGCAACCTAGGAATTTTATCTCTTCTATTACCCTGTAATTTTTTAATTGTTCTGCTTTGGAATGCTATATGCATATCTCCATCACTCTGAATTTTATTAGTACTATCAGATTTTGATTTTTACAAAATAATCGGGTATTAGCTTTTTTTAATTATCCCCCGATTTTCTTTATTTTTGTTTCTATTTTCATTTCACCTATATGATTTTAACTCTACATAATTAATGAAACTATAAATTCTCAGTGTAATCTTTATTCTTCTACTATTTAAATTTTTAGGGTTTTATTGATTTCAAATACTTACTATTTGCATCTTGTTCTCTCCTTCTTGATGTTTTCGGCTTCTATAACTTAATAAAAATTAAACTTAATGCTAATGGGTTATATTTTTGTTTTCAATGAATAAATTATAAACATGTAACAATATATATAATGTTTTATACATTTATATAATCGTATGACATATATAAATGTCTAGACTTTAATTTATATAAATTTATTACATTACAAATAAACACTAATATGTTTATATTTACATATAATGTTATATATAAATATTTATACATATGTATTAATGTTTATAAATATCTATACAACATTTACATAAATCTATCCATTTATATAGTTTTTTATATAACAATAATATAACATTAAATGTTTATACAATTTTGTAATCTTTTATATTACATATTAATTTTTATATAAATATAGAATATTTATAATGTTTATATAAATGTGATATATATACTATATATTATTTATAAAAGTGTTACATATATATAATTATATTTAAGTAACATTTATAAAAATATTTTAATCACAAATATTATTCTAAACACTTATTTAATTATATAATTATATGCCATTATATATAAAAGTATTTATAAATATATTTATAATTAAGTAAACTAATTTTATAACTATATTTATAACTATACATAACTAATTTTTAACTATATAATGATGTATAACTATATGTATAATTCTTTATAAGTATATTTCTTAAAACAATATACTTAATGTATAATAATATATAACGATATATATTTGTGTTTTACTAAATGTATAACTATATAAATGTTATATCTAATTATATCTTTAAATACATACATATTTATAACTATATGTGAATAACTATATATAAATATTTGTATAACAATGTAACACTTTATATAATTAAATATAACTATAATTCTAACTATATATACATATATGTATTCATATAATTAAATTAAAATATTTGTTAATAACATTGTATATATTTATAGGTAGATTGGTAGACAGGTAGACAGCTAGATAGCTAGACAAGTAGACATGTAGATAGAAAGATATGTAAACATGTATATAGGTAATAGGTAGATAGATAGACAGATAAAAGTATAGATATCTAGACAGATATATAGATAGAAAAATAGCTAGATATATATATAGACTAATAGAAAGATAAACAAATAGATATATTGATAAATATATAGATAGAAAGATACTTAAATAGGCAAGATGATAGATAGATAAATAGAAAGATAGAATGATAGATAGATAGATAGTTAGATAGATAGATTTATTGGCAGATATAAATATAGATAGATAGATATATAGACAGATAGACAAAATAGAAATATAGAAAGTTGGATAGATAGATAGATAAATATATAGACATATGGACAGATAGTCATATAGACAGATTGACAGATAGAAATATATATAATTAATAGATAGATAGATAGAAAAATTAATATGTAGATAGATAGATAGATAGACAAACATGCAGATAGATAGATAGATAGACACATAGACAGATAGATAGTCAGATAGATACATAGATACATAGATAGATAGTAAATAAACAAATATAGAAAAATATATATATATATATATAGGCAGATAGATAAATAGACCAATAGAAAGAAAGAAAGGTAGATAGATAGAGAGATTGATAGGTAGATAAATAGTTAAACTATTTGATAGATTTATAGATAGACAAATAGGAAGATAGATAGATAGATAGATAGATTGACATATAGAAAGATATACAAATAGAAAGATAAATAGATTGATAGATTAACAGATAGATAGGTTATAGATAGATAGATAGATAGACAGGTAAATCAATAGATATACAGATAGATACAAAGATAGACATATAGTCATATAGACAAATAGACATATAGACTGATATACAAATAGACAAATAGACATATAGATGGGTAGATAGTTAGAAAGATGGACTGGTGAATAGGTAGATAGGTATATAAGCAGATAGGTCAACACATTGATAGAAAGATAGG
This sequence comes from Sapria himalayana, assembly GCA_029783825.1. Taxonomy (NCBI): domain Eukaryota; kingdom Viridiplantae; phylum Streptophyta; class Magnoliopsida; order Malpighiales; family Rafflesiaceae; genus Sapria; species Sapria himalayana. The sequence goes on along the minus strand of JAREIK010001598.1, from coordinate 102,280 downwards.
TAGACAGGTAGACAGGTAGATAGGTAGACAAGTAGAGAGGTAGACAGGTAGATAGGTATACAGGTATATAGACTAATAGATAGATAGATAGACAAATAGACAAATAGATAGTTAGACATAAAAGACATATTGGTAGATTGATTTAAAGAAAGATAGGCATATGCATAGATATATATATATATATATGCATGTAGATATATAGTTAAATAAATAGATAGATTGATAGATAGAATGATAGAAAAATACTTAAATAAACATATAAATTAGATAGACAGATAGATAGATATATAGATTAATAGATAGAAAGATGGATTTAAAGATAGACATATACACAGAAAGATAAATTGATAGATAGATAGATAGATAGACACAAACATATAGATAGATATATAAATAAATAGGCAGATAGACAGATAGACAGAAAGATATATAGATAGATAAATTGAATGATTGATAGGTAGATAGTCATATATATATACAAAAAGATAGACAAATAGATAGTCAGATAAATAGAAAGACAAAGAAAGATAGATAAATTGATAGAAAGATAAATAGAAAGACAAATAGATAGATAGACAGATAGATATATAGACTAAGAGATATAGAGATTGATTGATTGATTGATTGATAGACATATAAATAGATAAATAAATAGATAGATAGATAGTTAGATAGATAGACAGATAGATTAAAAGATCGATAAAAAGATAGATAGATATATTAATAGATAGATAGACAGACATATTGATAGATAGATGGATAGACGGATAGATAAAGAGATATATAGATATATAGATAGATAGATAGATAGACAGATAGATAGTTAGATAGACAAAAAGATACATAGATAGATAGATACATAGATAGATAGATAGATAGAAAAATAGATAAAGAGATATATAGATAGATAGATAAACAGATAGATAGACAGATAGATAGATAGAGAAAAAGATACACAGAAAGATACATAGATAGATAGATAGACACATCATTTAGATTGATATATAGCTAGATTGATTGATAGATTAATAGATAGATAGACATATAGATAGATAAATAGATAGATAAATAAATAGATAGATAAAGAGATAGAAAGATAGATAGAAAGATAGACAAAAAAGTTAGATAGATAGATATATAGTTATACTTACAAATATAGAGACAGATAGACAGAGAGAACGATAGATAGATAGATAGAATGACATATAGAAAGATAGATAGATAGAAAAATAGATAGATAGATAGTTAGATAGACATATGGATAGAAAGATGAATAGACAAATATATAGACATACTGATAGATAAAGAGATATATAGATAGATAGATTGATTGATATATAGATTGATAGAAAGAATGATATAGAGATGAATAGGCAAATGGATAGATAGATATATAAACAAATTGATAGACATATAGATATACATAGATACACATATAGTTAGACAAATAGATAGAGAAATAGATAAATATATGTCTATTTGTCTATATGTCTATCTATCTATCTATCTATCTATTTATGTTTCTATCTATCTATCTATCTATTTATCTATCTTTCAATCTATCTATCTATTTATCTATCTATCTATTTGTCTACTATAGATCTATCTATCTATCTATATTTCTATCTATCTATCTTTCTATCTATCTTTCTATCTATCTATCTATTTCTCTGTCTAAATATCTATCTATCTGTCTTTCTTTCTATCTGTGGATTTATCTATTTGTCTATATGTCTATCTATCAATTTGTCTATCTATCTGTTAATCTATCTATCTCTTGATCTATCTAATAGTATATTAGTGTATAAGTCTATCTGTCTATCAATCAATCAATCTGTCTATCTATCTATATGTTTATATATATATTTGTCTAATAATCTTTATGTCTATATTATTATCTAAATATCTATATATCTATCTTTCTTTATATCTATATATTTATCTATATATCTAACTTTCTATTTGTTTATATGTCTATCTATCTATGTATCTATTTGGTCATATATCAATCAGTCAATCTATGAATCTAACTATATATTTATTTTTTATCTACCAAATTCTCTAACTAACTAACAATCTATATGTATATCTTTCTATCTGTCTATTTATCTACCTATCTAACTATTTAACAAACTTTTTTGCCTATCTGTCTATTAGACTATCTTTCTATCTATCTATATGTTTGTCTATCTAAATTTCTTTCTATTTCTATATATATATATATATTAGTCTATCTCACTAAGTGTCTATTTATCTTTCTTTATTTCAATCTATTTTTCTATATGTCTTTTTGTCTATTTGTCTATAAATATATATATCTGTCTATATGTCTAACTATCTATTTATCTTTCTAACTATCTATCTATATATACATACATATATATATATATATATATATATATATATATGCTTTATATATAATTTGTAGTTGATAATCTGTTTGTATAACCAAATGTTTCTTTTTTAATATTTCCATGTAAGTGTAGGAAAGAAAATATTAAGAGGCCGGGGATGCAGCAGTAGCACAATAAAGGTGGATGTAGCTAGTTTTATCGGATTGAACCGAAAGTTTTTATTTTAAATGTTTTTGTATTTTTATTTTCGGGTTGCTATTTTTTCGGATCCAGAACTATTCATCATCCTCTCTCTCTCTCTCTTTGTGTGATTTATCACGATTATCTCTGTGCTGCACATACTATAAGACAATTTTGGTTTAATCTGTAATGCATAAGTGTTTTCTAGTGGATGTAGCTAGTCATATTGAGCGACTAGCGAACCACATTATTTCTAGTTTTGTGTTTTCTCATTTTTTTGATTCTACCGTGTTGGATTGTGGATTCAATATATATTGTTCTGTTGTGTTATTGTTTTTTTCTCTTCTATATCTTAAAACCATAACTATGAGAGCATAAATGCCCAACAAATATATATATATATATCTCTATCTATTTATATCTATCTTTCTATCTTTCTATTTTTCTATCTGTCTATTTGTATATCTATCAATCAAATAATCTATCTATCTATCTATCTATTGATCTATCAATCAGTTGTCTATCTATCAATCTATTTTACTATCTGTCTATTTCTCTATTTGTCTATCTATCTATATATCTATCTATTTAAAAATCTTTCTATCTTTCTATCTAACTATATGTCTATTTGTCTTTTTGCCTATCTATCAATCATCTTTTAATATATAGACATATATATATATATATATATATATGTGTGTGTGTGTGTGTGTGTGTGTGTGTGTGTGTGTGTATCTATCAATCAATCTATTTAATAGTCTATCTATCAAACTATTTAATTGCCTATTAGTCGATCTATTATTCTAATTGTATATTTGTCTATATATCTATGTGTTTATCTATTATTCTAATTGTATATTTGATCTATTTATTTATCCATCTTTCTATTTGTCTATCAACATATTTTTCTATCTATAAATTTGAATATTTGTTTATATCTCTATTTGTCTATTAGTCTATTGTCTATCAGTCTATCCATAAATCTATCAATTTGTTTATATGTCTATCTATCTATCTATCTGTTTGCCTGTCTTTATATCTATCTTTATATCTATCTATCTATATAAATAACTGTCTATCTATCTATCTCTTTATTTGTCTATCTTTTAAACAAGTTATATGTCTATTTGTGATCAATCAATCAGTCTATCTATCTATCTTTTTATCTATTTATGTACCTATATCACTATCTGCTTATCTATTTATTTGTTTTTATATCTATTTATCTATCTATTTATTTGTCTATCTATTGATATCTTTATTTGTCTATCTATATATCTTTTTGACTATCTGTCTATATTTCTACTATCTATTTATCAATTAGTCTTTTGTCTATATGTATACTTATGTATCTGTCTGTCTATCTATCTGTCTATCTATCTGTCTATCTATCTGTCTATCTATCTGTCTATCTATCTTTCATTCTTTTTTCTATCTATATGTCTATTTGTCTATATATCTATCTATCTGTCTATCTATCAACTAGTCTTTCTATCTTTTTGACTATATGTCTATATGGGTATCTATTTATCTATCTATCTCTATGTCTATATATCTATCTGTCTATTTGTTTGATTATCTATTTGTTCATCTGTCTAAGTTTATATCTATTTATCTCTCTATTTGTCTGTCTATTTTTTAAAATATATATTTATCTAATTATCTATATGTCTACCTATCTATTTGTCTATATGTCTATCTCTTTATCTATCTATCTATCAATTTGTGTATTTCTAAATATGTCAATCAATCTTTCTATCTATCAGACTATGTCTATATCTATCAATTAGTATATCAGTCTATTAGTCTATCAGTTTATCTTTTCAGCTATCTAACTATCTTTCTATCTATTTATTTGTCTATCTTTCTATAAGCCTGTCTATCTATGAAAATAACTATCTTTCTTTCTATCTCTCTATTTGTCTATCTATATACTAGTCTATATATATATCTATTTATCTATCGATTTATATATCTATTTATCTGTATCTATCTATTTGTCTATTTTTATATATGTATAATTGTCTTTCTATATAACTATTCTTCTCTCTATCTGCCTGTTTATCTATTTTTCAATCTATATATCTATATATCTATCTATAAGTCTTTATATCACCTATCTTTTTAATAATCTATCTATTTAATTATCTAACTATGTATCTTTCTATATGTCTATTTATCTATTTGTCTATATGTCTATCTTTCTATTTGTCTATTTATCTATCTATCTATCTATATATCTTTATATCTCTTTCTCTATCTATCTATCTATATATCTATTTGCCTATCTATCTATTTAACTCTCTATCTATCTATCTATCTATCTTTCTTTCTTTTTTTATTTCTTTCTATCTATCTGTCTATTTGCCAATCTATCTATCTATCATTATCTCAATCAATCTATCTATATGTCTATTTGTTTATATGTCTATCCAATTATTTATCTATCTATCTATATATCTATCTATCTATATATTTATCTATCTATTTTTTTAGCTATCTATCTATATGTCTGTTTGTTTGTTTGTTTGTCTGTTTGTCAATAAATCAAGTAATCTATTTATCTATCTATATCTTTATGTGTCTTTCTATCTATATGTGTATCTATGTATTTATCTATCTATCTGTCTGTCTGTCTATCTCTCTATCTATTATTATTTTTTTCTATCAACTTATATATATATATATATATATATCTATCTATCTATCTATCTGTCTATTTATCTATCTATCTATTTATCTACCTATATATCTATTTGTCTGTTTGTCTGTAAAAAAATCAATTATTTTATCAATCTATCTACCTATTTATCTATCTCTCTCTTTGTATCTTTCTATCAGTATGTGTATCTATCTATCTATCTCTCTTTGTATCTTTCTATCACTATGTGTATCTATCTATCTATCTATCACTCTGTCTATCTACCTATCTGTCTATCTTTCTATCTATTTATTAGGCAATCAATCTATTTGTCTATCTATCATTCTATTTGTCTGTATCTTTCTATCTATCTATCTGTCTATCTATCTGTCTATCAACATATTTATCTATTTATCTATCTATTTACCTATCTATCTATCTATGAATCTCTCTATCTTCTTATCTACCTATCTAACTATCTAATTATTTGTCTATCTTCATTCTTAATATCTATAAATCTATCAATCTATATATCTGCCTATCTTTTTATTTGTCTATTAATATATTTGTTTATTTTTCTCTCTATCTATATATCTATCAAACTATATATTTGCCTTTCTTTTTAGTTGTCTATCAATATATCTGCTTATTTGTTTATCTATATTTAGATTTTTTGTCATTTTATCTATTTGTCGATTTATCTATATATCTATTATCTATATGTAAATCTATTTTTGGTATGTTTGTCTTTATATATATATATATATATATATATATTTATTTATTTATTTATATATCTATCTATCTATATATTTTTTATCTATGTATCTATCTATTTAAAGATCTACAAATTTGTCTATCTATCTATTTGTCTAAATATCTATCTATCTATCTCTTTATCTATCAATCTATCTATATAGCTGTCTATCTGCCTATTTATTTGACTGTCTATGTGTCTTTTAGTCTAAATATCTATCTATTTTTCTAACTATTTGTCTATATGTCTATCTTTCTATCTATTTATCAGTCTATCAATCTATTTATCTATCTATCAATCTTTATATCTATCTATTTATCTATCTTTGTGTCAATATATCTATCCATCTGTTTATCATTCTTTCTTTCTTTTTATCTGTCAATCATTAAATCTATCTATTTGTATATCTATTTATTTGCATATTTGTTTATTTTCCTATATTTCTATATATATATATATATATATATATATATATATATATATATATATATATATATATATATATGTTTATTTATTTATTTTTTATATAATTAATTATCTATCGATCTATCAGTTTATCTGTTTATCTATGTATTAGTCAATCAATCTATCTGTCTATATATATATATATCTATTAATCTAGCAATTTGTTTATCTATCTATTTGTAATTCTATCTTTTAATCTATCTATCTATATGTCTATAAATTTATTAGTCTATCAATCATTCTATCTATCTATTTCTCTGACTATCAGTTTATCTATCTATATGTCCATCTATATATGTGATTATAAGCTATTTATTAGTTTGTCTATCTATTTAACTATCTATCTATCTATTTATTTATCAATCTATCAGTCTATTCGTCTATCTTATTTTATGTTTATATATCTATATGTCTATTTGTCAGTCTATTTATTTCTCTATCTATTTATTTGTCTATCTACCTATATATCTATCACTAAATCTTTTTATCATTCAATCTATCAATCTATCTTTTTATCTCTTTATATGTCTATATGTATATATATAGATCTATCTCTCTGTCTTTCTATTTTTCTATCAGACTATTAGTCTATCTATCTATTTATCTAACTACCTCAATATATATTTATATTTAGCTGTTTATCTATCTATCTGTCTACATGTCTATCAATCTAAATCTCTCTATCTATAAATATGTTTATCTATATATCAATATATCAATATGTAAATCTTTCTAATTATCTATATATCAATATGTCTATCTATATATCTCTCTATCTATATGTCTGTCTATCTCTCTATTTTTCTATCATTCTATCAATTTATTAGTCTATTTGCAAATTTTTCTATCTATCTATCTATCTTTCTATATGTCTATCATTCTATCTATCTATAATATCTATCTTTTGTTCTTTCTATATGCCTATCTATAAATCTATCTATTTGTATATCAATATATTGGCATATTTATCTATATGTTAATTTGACTATTTGTCTATATATATATCTATGTATCCATCAATCTATATATCTGTCTATTTATATATCTATTTATCTATCTATCTATAAATCTATATACTTGCCTATTTAACTATATATTATTCTATCTTTCTATTTGTATGACTCTCTATTTATTTATTTCTCTATTTTTCTATATGTCTATATATCTATCTATCTATATTATTTATCTGTCTATCTATGTATATGTCTATCTATGGATCAATCAATCTATTTGTCAATCGTCCAATTTATCTATATATCTATATACCTATATATCTATCTATCTCTCTCTTTATGTATAAGTCTATATATCTATAAATCTATCTATCTTTCTTTCTATCTCTTTATTTTTCTATATATATACCTTTCTATATCTCTATCTATTTATCTATCTATCTGTATATATATTTATCTCTATCTAACTATTTGTATATTTTTATATATGTATAATTGTTTTTCTATATAACAATCTATCTCTTTATCTACATGTCTATCTATTTGTCAATCTATATATCTATATATGTATCTGTATGTCTATCTTTCTCCTGTCTTTTATCTGTCTATCTCTTTATTTATCTATATATGTATTTTTCTATATGTCTATCTATCTATCTATGTATTTGTCTATCTATCTATCTATCAGTCAAGATATCTGTCTATCTAATTAAATATCTGTCTATCTATGTATCCACATGTCTATATATCTAATTATCTATCTATCTATCAGTCTGTATATCTGTCTATATATCTAAATGTTTAGATATCTATCTGTCTATCTATCTATGTGTCAATCTATCTATCGATCTATCTATCTACTATATATCTTTCTATCTATCTTTCTTTCTTTCCATCAATCAATCAATATATCTATCTATATGTCTATCTATATATCTATCTCTATCTCTATCTCACTATCTATCTAACTTTTTATCTATTTATCTATCTATCCATCGATCTATCTATTAGTCTATCTATTCATTTATATATCTATCTATTTATCTAACTATATATCTTTCTATCTTTATATCTTTCTAACTATCTATCTATTTATCTATCTATCTTTCTTTCTTTCTTTGTATTTTATTTCTTTCTTTTTTTCTTTCTATCGATCGATCTATCATTCAACCTGTCTACTGTCTATCAGTAAATCTATTATTCGGTCAATCTGGCAATTTGTCTATCTATCTAGTTGTCTATCTATCTTTCTATCTGTTAGTCTTTTGTCTATATGACTATATAACAATCGAACTAAATGACTAACTATCTTTCTATATATCTATTTATTAATCTATTTATATATTCATTTATCTAGCTACCTGTCTATCTATCTATCTAACAATATAACTACCTGTCTATCTTACTATCTATCTATCCATCTATTTATCTCTCTATCTACTATATATATATATATCTATCTATCTATCTATCTTCCTATCTATTTATCTATCTACATGTCTAACTATCTATCTGTCTATGTATCAATCTATCTGTATATCTATTTATCTATCTATCTGTATTTCTATGTATCTTTCTATCTATTTATATATTTCTATTTATCTATTATTCTATTTATCATTTTCTTTATCTATATATCTATTTATCTATTTATGTCTCTTTCTATCTATATATCTATCTATCTATCTTTTTATATATCTATCAATCAATTGATCTATCTGTCTATCTATCAATCTATCTGTTTATCTATCTATCTATATATGTATCCTTCTATCTATCTTTCTATTCATTTATCTATCTATTTATGTTTCTGTCTACCTATCTATCTATCTATCTATATATATTTCCATATATGTATTTATTTATCTATCATTTTATCTTTCTATATATATATATATCCAATCTATCTATTTATCTATTTATCTATCTATCTTTCTTCTTTCTGCCAATCATTCTATCTATCTATATGTCTATCTATTTATATTTCTATCTTTTTATCTATTCACCTATCTATCTATCTATCTATCTATCTTTCTTTCTTTCTTCATATATGTATATATATATATATATAGATATATCTACCTATCTATCTATATATCTCTATAAAAATTTATCAATATATCTATTTATCTATCTATAAATAAATCAATCAATCTAATTATGCTTCTATCTACTTAATTATCTATCTGTGTATCTATTTATCTATATATCTAACTATCTTTATTTATATATATTAATCAATCAATTTATTTATTGATCTATTTTTCTGTCTATCTATCTATCTTGTAACTATGTATTTATCTATCAATCAATATATCTATCTATCTATCTATTTATTTATCAAATTACCTATCTACATATCTACCTATCTATCTAACCATCTTTCTATATTTCTTTCTTTCTATTAGTCTATCAGTCTATGTGTCTATCTGTCTATATATCTATCTGTCTAATTGTCTATCTATCTATCTGTCTATCTTTCTATTAGTCTATCTTTCTATTTATTTATCTACCTATCTGTCTATCTATTTATCTAGCTATTTGACTATATATCTATATGATTATTGTTATATCTATCTATTTGTTTATATGTTTATCGGTCTATCTTTCAATTTGTCTATCTATATATCTATCCAATCTTTAGTCTGAAATTCATTCTATCTATCTTTATTTTTTTTTGATCTAACTATCACTCTATCTATCTATCTATATGTCGATATGTCAATCTGTATATTTTCCTATCTACTTATATGTATCTCTATCTATCTATTTAACTATCTATCTGTCTATCTATCTATCTATTTGTTTGTTTGTCTATCTGTTTATCTATCTTTATATCTATTTGTTAATTAGTTTATTTTTATATCTATCTTTTTTTCTATATGTTTATTTATCTAATTTTCTATCATTCTATCTCTCTATCTATCTATTTATTAATTAGTTTATTTTTCTTTTTATCATTCTATCTATATGTTTATTTATTTATCTTTCTATCATTCTATATGTATATCTATTTATTTATTTATCTTTCTATCATTCTATATGTATATCTATTTATTTATCTATCTAACTAGTTGCCTATATAGTTATCTATCAATCTATCTATTTTTCTATCTTTTTTCTATCTATATATCTATCTATCTATATATCTTTCTATCAATGTTTTTATCTATCTATCGGTCTATCTTTCTATCTATCTATCTTTCTCTCTAATAGTCTATTTGTTTTTCTGTCTATTTTTTAATTGTCTATTTGTCTATCTTTCTATCTATTTATCTATTTATCTATCTATTTCTCTACTAGTCTACCTATCTACTTATATCCCTTTATGCCTGTGTACTTGTCTACCTATCAACTTGTCTATTGATCTTCCTTTCTACTTTTCAGCATGTCTACCAATATATCAATCTACCTGTCTACCTATTTTCCTATATAACTATATACATATCTACATGTCTCCCTATCCACCTATCAATCTATCTAAATATCTAAGTGTCTATCTATCTATATGTCTATCTATATACTTTTCAATTTGTCTATCTTTCTATCTATATTCTATCTATCTGTATATCTCTTTATCTATTTATCTGATTATCTATCTATCTTTGTATCGATCTATTTGTCAATATTTGTATTTTTCTATCTGTATATTTATATATCTGTCTATCTATCTATATGTCTATCTTTCTTTCTATTTATATGTCAATCGATCGATCTATATTTTAAT